>PVIW01004116.1:0-143010 GCA_004026585.1 Noctilio leporinus | reverse complement strand
GGGGAACGGGGTAGGGGGGAGGGAGAGGTAGAGGCAAAGATGGGGAGCAGCTTAGACAAGAACCTAGTATAAAGGAACCATGGACATGGACAACAGGTGGGATTGACTTTGGGGGGAATGGGTGGGAGGGTGGGGGGACAGAGGGGAGCAAAAAGGGGATGGATGTAATACAACAACAATAAAATTAAAAAAAAAAAAAAAGACAATGGACTAGCATTGTGACCACTAGGAAAAAACAAGAATAATTAATAGTCCCTCCTATGGAGTGAATTTTGGACCCTTTCCCCAAATTCATACGTTAAAGCTCTGATTTCCAATGTGTTGGTTTCTGGAGGTGGAACTACGGAGTGGTAATTCTGTCTGAAGGGTAGAGCTCTCATGAGGGTAAACAGGTCAGGAGAGTAGAGTTCTTATTACAAGAGAGAAGATAGATGATCTCTTTCAGACCTGTGAAGATACGGTGAGAAGGAGGCTGCCTGCTGTCCAGGAAGAAGGCTTTCCTCTAACATTGAATCTGCTGGAATCTTGGTTGAGGACTTCCCAGCTTCCATAATTCTGAGAAATAAATGTTTGCTGTTTTACTCATCCAGCCTATGATATTTTTGTTGTAACAGCCCAAATTGAGTAAGGCAAAACTTATTGTCCAACCCAGGCCAGAATAACAAGTCCTATAGGCAGTGACAATCAACTGTAGAAATTCAAGCAGTTTTTTCTTGAGAGTAATGTCTCTTCTACATGCCTGCATCATCACTGTACCTCCAAGTATAGCAGAGCATACTAGCAATGACACACATGCCACCATGACTAGTCAAAAAAAAAAAAAAATAGAGAGAGAGTAGTGGAATTATCTATTACTGCTCAAGTTGATTAGTAGTCCATGTAGCACAGAATTGGTATTATTTATATCTTCTGTCAGAGTTAATAAGTTTCTTACTGTCTTTTCTATATGTATGGTTCTCTCCATTGGGAGCACTGCTTTAGTTGTTCACATAAACAATGAATAAGTAATTTTCCCACCTATAGTGCTTAAATAATGCATGGTGGTTTCAATCTGGAACCTGAAAGTAGAATTTGACGATTTATAGAATTAGGGTCTCTGTACATAGACAATTCTTGGATTGCTATTCCTAAAAGGCATTACTGTTAGTCTGAGGAAAACAGGACCAGCTTTCTTGCTGGTAAAGAAAAAGTAGTATCTGAAAGAGATGCATGGAAATCCAGGGGGAGAAATAGTTGTTTACAACAGTTGGTCAAATCCAATACCTTACATAAACTGGGTTGCATATTTGGATCTCTATTAATTTTTTTCAAGAGGCAATATATTTATTTTCCTATAAAACTTGTTAAATTAAGTTTATAAATTATAGTCTAATCAATAAATTGTGATAATTTTATGGGGGACTATTGAGGTAGGGGCACTAATAAAATGGCAAGTTTATTTTTTAAGGTCACCTGTTAGGTAGCACCCAGTGAAAATGCCAGGGACTGTAAATATGTATTGTCACATTCAATGAAGCCAAAATTTCCAGAGTGTTATATGTTGTGGGTCTAGTGATAGATGACATATCTAGCAGTCAGTTCAGATTGAGGAATTTGAGATCTAATAATTATAATAAAGTTTAAAAACAGGAATAAAAGGTCACTTTTCTAAAGAGTCAGTCAGTGACAACCAAGGGTTTACAGAAAATGATAAATGAAATATAAAAAATAATATAACATAATTAAACAGGGGTCTTGGATTAAAGCTTTTCATTATCTTACTTTTTTTTTGGTTGTTCCAATGGCTTGATTTAGCTGCATAGTTCTAAAAATCAGCTGTTTGTAAATAATCTCTGAGAATCCTCAGTTTGAAAACCTCTCTTAAAGTAGAATCCTAGTTGTTTGGAAGTCAGGATAATGTCTTATATTATGAAATGTTCATTCAAGTATTGATTCTTAGGAGTGTTACAATTGTATTTTTCTTAGCAGTTCCTAATAAGATTCCTTTCCATGGTGTTTTAAAGCAGCTTTTCTTATATTTATTTTTTTCAATATGTGAAGTCATATGATTGAAGGTCATGAGAAAGCAGCATGGAAAGATGTTGTGGGAAAATAACCATAAGCTGCTGATGAGATTGGGTATTGTACATGAATCCTTGACAATATTTTGTCATGTCTGTGTCCAGCAGGGCAGAATCTAGTATCAGAGGTAAAATCACTGAGTACAAAATCAAGCAGTTTTAAAAACATGTCTAAAAGCTGCAGCTTTTTAAAAAACAAATGTTTCTGCTCACTATAAAAAGATATGTATAATAATTAAAATGCATTTATATTCTACATATGACAACAGTTGGATAAATTGCATCTGAAGATGTTCAAATGGCCATAAAGGATTTAGGTTCTGGCCATATGCCACCATTTTTTTTCTTCTTCCAGAATTATGTGTTCGGCACATTGCACATAACTTAAATAACTTTAGTTGCCTTTTTAGTGTTTTCCCATTTTGTTGATTTACTACTAACAGAGTTGCCTGTACCATGTAATTTCATGGAAAAATTTAGCTAATATCCATTTAAAATAATCTGCTCCAACAAGCAGAAACCTTGGGAGCATCATAGATTATCTGAATGAAGGACTCTGCTACATTTTTCTCCTGTTCTTCCTATTAAAAATCAGTACCTAACTATTGTTATTTTATGACTTTTTTGAATCGCTGCCAACATTTATACTTCAAGTAATTTATTGTGACTTTATTTTAAGTGTAATATATGTAATTGTTTAGTGTAATAACCTATTAGAGTTTTTGCTTTGTTTTCATCTTTTTTTCCATTGATCTAATTTTTATAATAGTTATGTCTCTTGAAAGTAAGAGTAAATGTAAATGTTTCTTAACTTGCCTATTTCTTTTTAAAGTTTATTCTTTTTTTTTTTTTTTTTTTTTTTAATCAATGTATGGTTGCTTTTCACCTGCCTCCAGCCACAGACCTGACTGGAGACCTGGTTTGCAACCCGGTTATGTGCCCTGGCTGGGTAATCGAACCTGCAACCTTTGGGTTCGCAGGCCGGTGCCTTAACCACTGTGCTACCAGCCAGGGCCTAACTTGCCTATTTCTAATAAGGGATCCAGCAGAAATTATAAACAACTCTATGCTTTCCAAAGCATAGCAAAAGCCATATACTACCAAAAACCTTATCTGCTATTTATATTTATGTGTACTCTATAGCCATTAGTTAGTTGGCAAGTCCTAGTTGTTCAATAATTTCTACCATTTAGACTGATTTTATCCCATATATAGAGCTGTTTAATATTAGTCACAGCACATGCTTTTTATTAAATTCTAGTTTCAGTATTGAGGCATGATCCATCACAAAGTAATATTGGGCCTGTGTTCTCATAAAAGTCTATAATAAATCTAAGCAAAATAAACTTGCCTGAGTGAATAAGACAATAGTGAGTAACCTGTTCTTCTGGTGAGGTCCATAGAGTGGCAGGACTCAGAGTGTCACAGTAGAGAATAGTAATGTGAGAGAGAAAGGACAATGGAGTTTGATAACAGGTTAATCTACTGGCTTAAAAGTGTTGTGTTCCCTCGGTTAGTAGTGATATATGTACTGTGTGAGGAACCACAAGATCAAGTGGGAATTCTGGAACTCATTCAGTAAAAGCATCAATAAGTTTTGCTGTGGCAGTTATGGGCCTAAGACAAAGGAGATGGGCCTAGGAAACCCGATCAGGGACAAAGTTATAGTTTGAGTGAGCTTTCATATTTCTCTTGCAGCTGAGTTGAAATTCTAAGGATTACAGACCTTATATGAAGGTCTGTATGAAGGTTTTATGTAGTAGGAGGCAAATTGAGGAGTTTTTTTCCAGGTTCTTGAAGGACTATTTACATTAAGACCCCCAAAAGAGAAAGCCTTTTAATCTGGACTTAATCAATTAATTAAAGAGGATTTGGAATTTCAAAAGAAATGACATTTGTGTCAACAATATCCAGTTAAATTTAGAGCTATGGACTTAATATGCCTCATACATTTACATTTTGTAACCTAACCACCAAAGTGGTGGTCTTCATTGGTGCAACTTTTGGGAGGTCATTAGGTCATGAATGTGGAGCCCTTATGAAAGCAGTGCCCTTATAAAAGGGGCATGCAGAGGCTCCTTTGCCTCTTTCACAATGTGAGGTTACAGTGAAAAGAAAGACCCCTGAACAGAGCGCAGGTCCTCACCAGACCTGGAACCTGACCATAGGAACTCCCTGATTTTGTATTTCCAGCCTCCAAACTGTAAGAAATAAATGTCCATTGTTTATAAGCCACCCAGTTTTTGGCATTTTGTTACAGCAAGTAGGAAAATGATGATAAGCAACTTCCAGCAAACTTCAGAGATTCTGCAGGAGTTTACATTAATCACTACATGATGTAGATGTATTGAAGATCAGGCTTTCCAAATGTATCAAAATTCTCTAAACAGCAAGCTGTGGTCTAGTGGATTCATGAAAGTAAACAAAAGAGAACTTGTGTACCACGGAAAGCTTGGCTCTGAGAAAGTAAAATCCAGTACAGCAATCATTCTATAATCCATGGTAAAAAAGGGAAAGGTAACCTGGTTTACGTAGTATTCTCTCTCTTTCTCAACCTGTGAGTTCTAATTTTGCTTCACTTTCCCCCTGAATTCAACTGCTTTTGTTCAAAAGAGGGCAGTGCCTCTTCATAAGTGTTTCGGAAATTATAAAAATAGATCTACACGCTTTAGAATTTCAACCTCCAGGGGATATTGAGTGGAAATAAATTTGAATATAATGAATATTATGAGAACAAGCTGCTTAATTTCAGAACCTTTACAAAGTGAACATTATTTTTACTGATTTTGTTTTATCATCATGTACTTATGAACTTAAAATTATAACATAGATGATTGGATTTTTATAATGGTCAAAGATTAAATCCCTAGCTAATTAACAGGCTTCTTAGTGTAAAATTTGGTTAAATGTGGTAAAATACAATTAAGGCATTTTCATATTTTAATGTGTTTTAGTAGATATTTGTTTAATTTTAAATGTGACAATTTTCACATTCCCCATTTTTATTATCACTTCTTTTTCATTTTACAAACTAGAATTTGCACCAAAACTACTGCTTCTAAAACATTATTAATATCTTCTGAAGGATTGTCTGTAATGAAATAAAGAAATGTGAATTTATAGTGATCCAGGTAACATTTTGTAATTGTGACCTGCAATGAGTTAGTTCAAATCTACTGCATCTAGGTGCTGGATGGTACATATGGGAAGGTGCTTAGCAATATTGAAAGTTGGGTTATTTTTAAAAGGTTTTATTTAAATGAAATGTTGTAGTGAATGAAAATGTCTGAAATATAATTCTGGGGAAGAAAACTCTGAATTGGCTATTAAGTGACCTTAAACTCATATACTTTTGCCTTTATGTCTGGTGTAGAATTTTCTTATGGAATATATTTTTCATAAAAAGTATAGAAATTTCTATGTGAAGTTGAAACAGAAACAATAAAATCCACCATCCAATTTAGGAAAAAGAATAATGTCATGTCAGAAGTGCCCTGTCTTGATTCTTGATTGTATCATTATCTCTCTCTCCTTCCCTTTCTCCTAGGACAGTCATTACGCTGACTGCTCATCACACAATTCTATTTCTCTAGAGCTCACATTTTGTTCTTAAATCACATACTGTTTAATTGTCTAAGTCATATTACTGCAACAATACAACATTATTGTAGAAGGATATTGAGTAGAAGGGGTGATGGCATGTATCCTAGTTTTGTACCTACCTAATCATAGCAGGAGCGGATACAACACTTCGGCATTCATATGATATAGGCTGTTGCTATTTGTAGATGCTTTGTTCAAGATTTAGAGATTCCTATTCTTGAACTAAAGCAGATTTATTTTATACCTTGTAAATCATAAATGGATGTTGGGTTTTATAGACTTGTGTTTGTATTCATTTAGATAGCCATATGGCTTTTACTTGTGTACCATATTTACTAAATAATTTGTAACATTGTTTTAACATTTTATTCCTAAAATTCCCAGCCTGATCATAACAAATTCTCATTTTTATCCATCTGAGATAGAATTTTTGTATCAATGGCTTTAAATGATGGTGACTTCAAGTTTTATTTATCCATGCAGTTCCTAACAGGTTTTGTTAAACCAGTTTTACAAAATTACGTGAGGCTTTCCCTTCTTGTTTTCTTTCCTGTGGCATTTTGCATAATATTCAACTGTCTAGACTTAATATTTGGTAAAATGTATCTCTAAAGTATTTTCTACCTTTTCTAAGTTTTCTCTCTACCTTAAAATGGTCATTTGAAGTGATTATTCATTATTTCTTTTATTTTTGTACAATATGAGGATATGCACAGCTGTATATCTCTGTTTATCAGCCCAGACTGGATGTTGGATAATTCCATCTGGCCTGCAAACTCAAGACTTAGTTGGGACACAGCCAATTTTCCTGTATTTTTTCTTCACCTAAATATCTCCTGTCTTTCTTATTGTGAAGACTCTTATTTTTTATATTAGTGCTCTTGGGTTGCTCAAAGACTATTCTGTTTCTCCTCATAATTTCTTTATCTATGTTTCTCTGTGTTTGTGGTATGTCTTGCATTTAGTGTGGGTTATAAGATTATCTACCTTTTCTTTAATTCACCTACTGAATATTTGGTTTGAAGGGTTATCTGTCTCCTTCAATAATGCTGTTTTATTTTCTGTGAATTATAGATATTCTGTCCTGACACTTATAGGTGGTTTTCTTTGTATGCATACTAAGATCTTACACAGAAAGAACTATTTTCCTCTGTTCCTAAATAAACCTCTGGTTGAGGGGCTGATAAAGTTCATAAATAATGAAGATGACAGGCTTAGAAAGAATTTCCCCAGGGTTCTGTTGACTATAATCATATAAGCTGTCTAACCTCTCTTGCAGAAATTAACGGAAGCTTCCTGTTTTCATTACACCTATTCAGGTCTCCTTTAACCATCTTAGGTCTCCTTTAGCCCCCAGAGCCCTTCCTCTGGAACTGGAGTTGTTCTCCAGACACTTCCTCTGCTGTTGAGTTGTGCATGCTAAGAAAATAAACATTTAGATGCCTTTAAACTTTCTCCCGAAGACATTTGTTTATATTCCAAGATTAATAGAACCAAGGGACCTTCCACTTCCCTCACAGAGAAGAATTGTTTAAAGGCCTTTTTCCTCCCTTTGGAAATGAAGAAAGGTCGATGGGCCAGCTGCCCTAGATAAAACCTGGTCTCATAATTTCAAGTTTCCATCCCCATGGGCCAAACTCCACTGAGTGCATAGGTAAATGTTACCCACAATGTTTTACCTGGTGAAGAATTCCGTTGCAAGGAACCTATGCAGTTGTAAATCATTGTACTTCAATTTATTCATCAGTTTCTAAGCCTTGGAGATATTCCAATGGCATTTGCTCTGAAACATTTGTCAGCTTTGTTGTTATCTCTTTTGTTTTCTAATTCACTTCTCCTTTTGCCACCCCCATGGAAGGTTTTCTGAGAGTTATTACATCTACTAGCAATATATGTATTCTCAGGCATAAGACCTGAGCTCAGGAAATCCCAGTATAATTTTAGCAAATCTCATTAAATTTACTGGCCCCCTCAGTAACTGCTGTGGGTAGTAACCACCTGCACCCTTCTACGATTTCTCAGCCTACTGGCCACCAGTGTCCTTTAAAGATATCTGCTTACCCATGAGAACCTGGGAACTGCTCTCTTGTAGTAAGCCTCTCTGTTCTCAGAACCAACTGCCCCAAAGCCATCAAGAGTTTCTTCAACCCCTCCCTATCTCCTTTAAACTCCCCTGCCTGCCTTCTGTTCACTGCTGACACCTTCCTGCCTTCCTGGTCTCAGTCCACTTGTGTAGCTGGCCAGATAAATCTTTTAAACTCATGGTCTGTTCCCTTGTTGTTTCTCTTTTCACTCTTGCTGGACCTAACATGTATATTATGGCAACAGTAAAAATATTTATTGTCAACTGTCACAATTACTTGAACAACAACTAATATAGAACAAAGTATGTAAGATAGGTGAGATAATTAATGAATTATTTTCAAGGGCTACATGCTATAGCCCTGGCAATTCCAATGAATTATTGAGAGACTTTTTCAAAATGTACTTTGGAGAGCTATAAAAATGGATAATCCGTGATTTAAAAAACAAGTTCTAACTCCCAAATTAAAGATAATGTGTTATAGAATACACAGCATTTTATTTACGTCCCCCTGTTTTATAATCTGCTGTAGACGGAATGTTTGCATTCTCACAAAATGCACATATTAAAATCCCAAAGTCATGGTATGTTGGGAGGTGATTAGTGAAGCCCTCATGAATGGGTCCGGCATCCTTATGAAAGAGATCACGGAGACTCCTTTGCATTTTTTGCTCTGTAGAGACCCAGCATGAAGAAGGCCATCTATGAACCAGGAAGAGGGTTGTCACTGAATATTGTTGGTGCCTTGATCTCGGATTCCCCAGCCTCCAGAATGGTAAGAAATGAACTGGTTGTTTTTAAGCCACCCAATTTAGAGTATTCATTTTTACTAGGCCTGAGGGACTAAGATACTATCAATTCCAAAACTTCAATAAAGTCATTTTGTTTTATTAAACAAAAATTAAATTCTTGCTTTATAGGAAAAAATCAGGTGCTGAATAAAAATGTCCATTTTCTTTCATAAAATAGAATCATTTTAGGAAAGATATTGCCATATTTTGAAGGGACATCAAGATTTTAAAAAAATAGAGAATATTGATTTTCCTAAGAAAAATCTTACTCTATCAACAATATGTTTGAAAACAATAAGTAAAATAAACCATACATATCAGATAATCAGTATTAAAATTATTTGCCTGTATGTATCCCAGTAGGATGAGAAGAAAATTTTCATCAACAAAAAATATCCCATGAATATAAGGAATAGGCCTTCAGTGGTCAGGGGGAAAGGGGTTGGGGGAGGGGAGGGGAGAGACAGAGGCAAGAAAGGGGATTAGTTTAGACAAGAACCTAGTATAAAGGAACCATGGACATGGACAACAGGTGGGACTGACTTTGGGGGGAAGGGGTGGGTGGGGAGGGGGACAGAGGGGAGCAAAGAGGGGATGGATGTAATACAACAACAATAAAATAAAAAATAAAAAAAAAAAAAATCCCAGCAAAGAGATACTTGGCATTAGTATTTGTTATAAGCCCATGGAATGTTGTGATATTATACAGTCCAATGGTGAAACTCAATGCTTAAAATTTAAGCTGCTTTTTCTTATGAATAAGAATTTAAGAATCATAATACATCAAGTATTGGAAAAGAAAAACAGTGATGTAGTTTAATAGGCAATTACAAATGCAGACAGATAAACATGTTTAAATACATCCAACAATAAGTTAAGCAGAAGTGATTAAAATACTAAAACTAAGAGTACTGATATTGTGTACTTATAGTATATATAACTTTGTAATAGTAAATATGATTTTACTTAAATGATTCACTGAGTTATTTCTGAAAACAGTACATATTTTAAGTGTTTATATTTTTCAATACAGTAAGTTTATTGCAATAGCTTTCACACAGTACTAAATTTGAAAATAAAATGCAAAGACTGATTGCTTTGCAATAAATGTAGGTTTATTATATTGTCATTTATAGTTTTAACAATCTCTCCAGTCATAAAAAAGTACAGAAAGTAAATAATACACTGATTTCTCTAAATTGTTTTTCTGCGACACTAATCATCAGAAACTATAGCCAAGCCACCAAAAACAATCTTGCAAAAATAGAATCAATGTTGATTGCTTTTACTGTTGTTTGCATCTGCTTGTCTCATAAACTGTTGCCAAACTTTTATCAGATATTACAAAAGCACTCAAAATTCTTAATAAAATATCTATTAGTTTTGATGTAACTGACAAATCTAGTAGAAGAAAGTGGAGGAAAAGGAAAATTGATTACATTTCATATTCAATTTAGTGTCTTTTGTACTTTAGCAGGGAAAGGGAAACATTTCTATTGTTATTTTGAAGAACACAAGAGAATACAATACAATTGCTAAAAGAAATCAAAGGTGACATTTTTCACAATTATCAGAATTAATTATGAAATACAGTTGACTGATTTGTTTCAAAATAGTATCAAGGACTCCAGGGGTAGTTAGTTAATTTTCTATCCATATATTCATATTTCTAATGCAGCACTGAGAAGCCAGTGGGAAGTTTTCTCAAAAAATACAAAATTTTGAAAGTTGTGATTATTTACTATAAGTCAAGCAATGCTTTATTTATAAAAGTCTCATATAGAACAAAAAGATACAGTTCAAATCCTGTTTCAAACCAGGCCTCTCATTTTATTAATTTTTTTCCATTTTCCATTACTGAAGGTAAATTTCCAGGTACCAATTTTTCTGTAAACAGTCTTTTGCAAGGCACAAAATAATACAACGCCACACATCCACCCTTAATGCTTTTGCCTAATGTTAAAAACTAAATTGTTCCTACCTCCAAGGGCATATGTTGAAGCCTTATCCTCCCATGTGATTCTATTTAGACATGGCCCTTTAAAGAATAACTAAGGTTAAATAAGGTCATTAAAGAAGGGGTCCTAACCTCATATGATATAACCTATAGGAGGAGGAAGAAACACCAGAGGTCTCTCTGTGTGTGCACACAGGAGAAAAGTCATGTGAGGGTGCTGGAGGAAGGTAGCAGGCTACATGCAAGGAAAGAAGATTTTGCCAGACACCAATCCTGCTGGCACCTTGATCTGGAACTAGTAGTATTTGGAAATATAAGAAAATAGTATATTTCTGTTGTTGAAGCCTTTCAGTCTATGGTATCTTATTATGGCAGCCTGAGGTGAGAAATAAACCTAATATCATTTCCAAAATGGAAAAATAACTTTGGCTCTTTACCAGTGAAAATTGGGATTTTTAGTAAAAGTTAAGGTGATCTAAGTCAGACCTTCTGTCTCTGTTTCATAAACTGTGCTCATCAGGTAAACCCAGAGACCAGATCTCCATTTCCAGTAATAAAGGAAACAGGACTCCTGTGAGAAATAGCCGAATGTAGGGTTGAGGACGACCCAATGCAAGATAAAACTATAGCATCTTATAGTGACAAATACAGGAAGTAATCAAAAGTCAGAAAGATGGGAATATGTCAAGGGGACAGAGCCAACCTGAAAAGACTCCCAATGGTAAAGGCTGAAGAAATTTGAACAAAACAAATAAGTGACTATGAGATTATAACCAAATATATATATTAAAGATGCATGAGTTGATAGTCTTAAAATAAATGACAAAATAAATAAATACAGGTAAACAAATGCATATTATTTATGCAAAAGTCCAAATAATGTATACATATAGATACTTAAATTTTCCTCCCCCTGCAAGTGGACTAGAGTTGTTGATTTGCTTCTGTAGAATAAAGGAAAAAAAGAACTATTTTTTACAGTGGGGAAAAATCTAATACTACTTTTAATGAGTATTTGAGTTTATCATAGCCAGTGATAAATCATTTTCATAAAATGTACACATGGAATATGTGATAAAATTGGTATTTCCCTTTCTGTGATATTCTCCCACAAATTCCATAAATGCAGTCTAATCCTAAGAAAACTATTACTCAAGCTCAAATTGAAAACATTCTTCAAAATGAATGTTCCAGGTTCCTCAACATTGTGTCTTTGGAAACAAATAGACTGAGAAACTTTCCCAGCTAGAGGGGATCAAGGAGACAAGATGAGATATACTGGATTGAATAATGGAGCAGACAGAATGACCATTGAAAAACTGGTAAAGCTAATGAAGTCTAAGTTTTAGATAAAATCATTTTCTAAGGTTTGTTTCTCAGTTGTGACAAATTTCCCACAGTAATGTAAAATGTCAATATTGAAGGAAAACAGAGTGATGGGCACAGAGGACCTATGTGTATTATCTGGGAACCTAAAATTATTGCAAAATCATACTAAAAATAAAAATATAGAGTTAGCCAAGTACTCTAAAATTGTTTAAAAGAGTTCAGGAAATTGTGTAATGAAAATAATACAATCAGAAAGGTGATTTGGACTTCAGAGAGCAAGGTATGCTCTCTGATAAACCTGTAAACCAAGAAATCAAAAAAAGAAGAAAGCAACTTAAAAGATGGTTGATTTAATTAAATACTAAAATGAGTTTTTGGAAAGTTAAAAACAAAGAAAAGATACTTTTAAACAAAAATGTTTTTGAGAGGTCAGTGCGTATGACGAGGATAAAAGGCACCAGCGACATGGAATAATGGAAACTGTTGATCATACACAGCATAGTTCCAAGATTCTATTGTGAAGATTTCCATTCCCATTCCAAAATAGCCGTCAGCTACTACCACTTTAAACTACATGCTGCCAGTTAATCCCTCAGTTCCACAGAATGGCCAGAGCTATTTCCATATGACAATCTTCATGCATTGCACCCTGCCAGCTTTCTAAGGTATTTGTAAAAATTTCCCAAAATACTGAGATTTGAAATTAAATTGTAATAAGCACTGAATTCACTATAAAGTACATTTTTCATTGTAGTTCTTTATGATTAACTGTTATAATAATATCTACACATTAAAAAAATAATAATCACTGGCTAGCATTCTTCTTGAAATCATCTACCAAGAGGCAGTGATATGCTTTACCAAGCATCTCCCCTGGTGCTGAGGCTTCAGCCAGTAAGTCTTTTGAGGTTGATAAGGAAACAAAGGTCATTCCTTGTATAATAAGACAATTAATGTAACATTAGTGAGATTGATCCACTGTTCTTAGTAACTGAAAGGATAATAACTTGAAATGGTACTGTTCTTAATATAGAACAAAACATTGGCCAAATTTGAGCTGACATCAGAAATCAAGTTTAATTCTTTAGACATCCTGCTAGTCAAGTGCTTAGATTATTACAGATAGCTGCACTTAGAAATTTTGCCATCATCAAGTTCAGTTTAACGAAGCTAACATATTTATTGAGCTAGGTCTTTCAAAGCAAGTTTTATGGGCCTTGACATTTGAGAGCTTGAATTTTAAAGCAGCCAACACTGATAAGTTTGACTGTAAAATGCTGTTATTTGAAATAGAGGAAATAAGAGATTGGGAAAAACAGAGGTGGTACAGAGAAAGACAATGAAAATGGCATTGCATGTTAGGTTGACTCAAAATAACAGCTGCAATCTAAAATTATTCACCTTTTAAATATGTTCTTATATATGTATGTGCGAAGGAAATGGATGGATCAAGGTCAAAATACCCTGCAAGACAGAGACATGTTCAGACATAAGAGATCCTTAAAACAACTAAAATTAACTAATGCTTTGGATGCAGAAATGCATAAGGGAACCGCTTTGACAAATGTGGAGTTATTTCTCTTTGCTCATAATTAATGCCTCGGGTGTCATGGTTCAGTATTTTAGTTTTTATAACTATGAAGGGGAGTGGAACTAGCTATTGACACCTATGACAGGAAGAGCTAATAAAGAGTATGTGAACTTGCAATTTCTATTTCTAAATATTTTAACAAGGAAAAAACAGATACCCTTGCCAAATTATATAAATTTTTTTTTAAATTAGAAGAGATGAGGATTGACTGTGGGAGCAAGGGGTGAGCAGAGCGTGGAAGAGCATGTATACAACTGTGATAAGCTAACTGGTTACCCTGAAGCAAGATAGAATCTCTACCTCTTTTCAGTTCTTGAAATCATTGCTCTATGTATTCCATCCATGATTAAATTTGTGACAGCATGGAGGCAAACTGGGACATCCAATGAGGTTGAACTTGCTTTCTCAAATTTCCTCCGAGCATATTTTTCTCCTTTCGTTCATCTGCTCTGTTTATCAATCACACTGAAATTCCTTCTACTACTCTAGAGCACTTTCTATAATCAAGGTCAGATAATCTGCTACTTGCACTTAATTTTTTAAAAAATTACTTTTTTTTCATGAACAGCCTTGTCAATCATGCAGGGCTGATGCACGTTATGTGTATGATTTAATGTGTTAAGTCTCCAGAGAAATGAAGCATTTAAATGTGCTTTTGGCTGCCATAATATATACTAATGCTTGTTTTCAATTTGTGTAAAGTATGTGATTTAAAGGAGATTACAACTTTAAATGGTTTTGCCTGGAAGAAGCTTGCTAAACAGCCTAGCTTGACATAAAGATAGTCATAACTATTTACAGTATGATTTTCAAGCTTAGGGTTATGGCACCAATAAGATAGTTTCAGTCTCTTAAGAACTGGCTAAACCCTGGCTGGTGGCTCAGTGGATTGAGCACCAGCCTGCAAACCAAAGGGTCACTGGTTTGATTCCCAGTCAGGACACAAGCCTGGGTTGCAAGCCAGGTCCCCAGTTGGGTGTGCTCAAGAGGCAAACACACATTGATATTTCTCCCTTCTTTCCTTTCTCTCTAAAAGATAAGTAAATAAAATCTTTAAAAAAGAATTGGATAAAACTTATAAACATATTATGTATATCAGTTTACTAAATTGTCATGAGTAGTATAAAATCAAAAAAGATAACTAGCACACTTCTTCATTATAAGAAACAAATGTCTTAAGATACATTTTATTTAGATGTTTGTTTGAGGAGGATGGCATCAGGTTAAAGGAATAGGACATTTAATGACAGCTGGCTGTCAAAAGTGTTGAATGCTTCCATTTCTAAAGTGAGAATATATCTCTGTTAAGGAGAGTTCATGCTAAAATAAAAGGATGAAGCAATACGTTCATTTGGATCTTGCTAATTGGAGAATATCATTTTTCCTTTAAGATCTAAGTCTTGTATATTTTAAAATTTCGAATTTAGAGATACTCTATACTAATTGATAGTAGCATCTCTTTTCTGTCAAATTGTATTAAAGGTAAAGGCATATTTCTAGCACTTACTAATTTTTAAAGTTTTGTGCATTCTTTAGAATATTTATTAAAACTACTAGGATAGTTCCAAATGTCTCTTTCCTAGTCATCAAAAGATATCCATAACAGTTATATAAATTAATAAGTGACTCATGCCTAGAAGACTTCTTAATCTTTTGGGTCTATAAAATTTCCAGCATTTTTAATAAGGCTGTATAATAGTAAATTGTGAATAGAAACTAAGACTATAAGAACATTCTTTAGAGGTTCATGACTCAAACATTGACTATTTTATGATACTTCATGCTCATTTTAGTGTGGTAACACTAGAATTTTCATTAAGTCTGAAAAGTGAACAGAACTTGTTTGCCATTTCCAAGAAAGCTGCAAAAAGAAGTAATCTTATTGGTTTTAGTTCTAGCTCTCACTTCAAACAAAGAGAATGAAAAAGACCTCTCAAGAATGCTAGCTTCTTTGAAGGAATAGTTTTATAAATAATTGAGTTTCATACCCTGAGAGAAAATTATTTTTTCCTTCCTTAAATTTTTAAATGTTCTTTTGACATTAATACTGTTCACTTCTAAGTAAGTTAGATAAATAAACATGATTTTGAACAAATGAGTTAGTTGTGCCAGGTATTATATAATATATAGAAATATAAATTTATTCCTTATATTTAGAAAGATATTTATAATAAAAATGTATTCTCAATTGTCTAACTGATTCTATAGTAGGCTATTGCATAGTTTCAAGGGAAGAATAGTAGATTATGTTACCCTAAGAAACAATCATATTGGCATAGCCATTATTTTGAGCTCAAGCAAATATAAGAAAAGCTTTCTGCCCTTCTGCTATTTGCCTAAAAGAATGACATTAATTAATAAATGCGTTCCTCCTCCCCTCTCTTCCAGAAAGGGCAGAAGTAAATCATTGAAGACAACTCTAGACCCTTATCAGCTCAGAGGCATTATCAGAGGAGTCTACATAACAAACCTTGCTAAACTAGTCCTAGCTACCATTGTTTCCCATATATTTACCTTCCCACAAATTGCTACCTGTAGATATTCAGAAGCTCAAAAGCCTTTTATTCATCTTGTCACCTTTCAGAAAATGTGTTATTCTTTTGTTAAGTTGCTTTCAAAGCCCAAGTTCTAACCTGTGTTGGATGTTGCTATGATGCTCATGTTCACAAACTTTACTTTTCTTTTATTATCTTTTGTTGGTGTAATTTACTGGGTCCAATGCACAGTATTTTGGTAGAGGAATAAAAGATTTTTTTTCTCTGCTATAGGAGCAGCTGTGGATTTGTGATGCATTGACTCATTTCTGCCTTCATAATTAAAAGTAATGACTAAAAAATTCGATGCTATAGTATATAAATATAATTTATACAATGTTATGTGTATATTTTAAAATACTCATATCAATAAGGAAAAATTATTGAAAGAATTTTGCCAGTTGATCAAAGAAAGACTTTAATAGCTACTATCAGATTGTGTTTATTTTTATACAATAAAGCCTTAGTTTTACTTTGTAAATAATTTTTCTTTTTGAGAACTTACATATGTGATAAATCTGTATAAATGTCAAAGCTTAATTTAAAACTTTAAAGCTATAACAAACAGTCCTTTTTTTCAAAAGACACAAAGTTAAAATTTAAAAAATATAAATAATGAGAGTAAGTAAAATTTAGGGTAGGACAAAACATGGAAGTGAATTTTTTATTAGTTTTAAATTCCCATTTTTTAATGAATTGTTCTAAGTAACTTCAATAAGTTTTGGATCCTATTCTTTGTGATTCAGCTCAATTGTCTTCTTATCTGGAGGTCCCACTAAAGTTTGTTAGACATTCCTTTTAGCTATGTGTATCACTAGAGCTCAAGCACAGCTATTCTTTCATCTAAATACATTGATAGATAAACTGTTTTATATGTGGCCTCTCTGAACTGTGATATCCTTGATGGAATGGAATATAGTGCTACCTTATTTATTTAAAAACCTCTAGGATCTGTCCTGGCTGGTAGCACAGTGGATAAGGTGCCGGCCTGCGAACCCAAAGGTTGCTGGTTCGATTCCCCAGCCAGGGCACATAACCAGGTTACAACCAGATCTCCAGCCAGGTCCGTAGCTGGAGGCAGGTGAAAGGCAACCAATACATTGATGTGTCTCTCCCTCTCTGCCTCTCTCCCTTCCTCTCTCTCCTCTCTCTCCAGAAATAATAAATAAAATCTTTTTTTTTTTTTTTTTGAAAAAGGAAAAAACTCTAGGATCTGGCACAATTGATTTAGTAGATTTTTAAGTAAAATGGTGTTTAATGAATTAATATATTAAAAAGAGATTATCAAGAAGTTAAGGTAAAATTGACTTCATCTTAGGCATTTTTTACCTTAGCCTTAAGAGGCAGAAATTCTGAAATTTTGAATAAGAATGAACATCTCTAAGTTTTAGTTGCCCTATTGATAAATATGATAATTAAACTCATTATAGTTCACACAAACACTATTTAATGCCTAGTTAAGTCCATCTTCTTCATCTATATTAGTAAAACACTAGATTTGAGTGAAGAATCACTGTATATCCTGAGTCCAATTATTTAGAAAACTGCATTCTGTCCTTAGTCCCTGAAATTATGTTTCTCTTTTATCTTAATCAATGTTTCTTAAAGTTAGGTTTCTAAAAACAGCATAGTAATCACAGAAGTTCCAGAAAGAGCAGATGAAGGGAAAGGAATCTTATTTAAAAAATAGTAACAGAAAATTTTGCAGATCTGAAGAGAAAAATGATCATCTAGATCTATAAATTCCAAAGAACTCCAAAGAGATTGACCATAAAGAGATCATCATCAAGAAATATTATAATCGAATTGTCAAAAGTCAATGGCAAAGAAAGAACTATGAAAGCAGAAAGAGAAAGGAAACATCATATATACAAGGTCCTTCTCATAAGACTATCAGCAGATTTCTCATAAGAAATTTTGCAAGCCAGAAGACAGTAGGATACTTTCTTCAAAGTGCCAAAATAAACAAATAAACAAAATCTACAAGAAACAAAAGTATTATACAAGGCAAAGCTGAAGGTAAGATCAAGAGTTTCTCAGACCCACAAAGCTGAGGGTGTTTATAAGCATTAAACCTGCCTTGGGAGAAATGCTAAAAACAGTTCTTTAAGTTGAAATAAAAGACACCAATTGCCAACATAAAAAGATGTGAAAATGTAAAACTCGTTTGTAAAGGTAAGTGTATAGATAATTCAGAATACTCTTAATTCCTTAAAGGCTGTGTGTAAATCAGTTTTAACTGTAGCATAAAAGTTAAAGACAAAATATTAAAAATAACTACATTTACAATAATTTTGAATGGATAGAGAATATAAAAAGATACAAATTGTTACATTAATAACATATAATGTATAGTGAGAGTACAGGAAGTGCAGTTTATGCATGTCAAGTGGTTATCAGCTTAAAAGAGACCATTATGACTATAATATGTTTTATGTAAACATCATAGTAACCACAAAGAAAAACTGGTAGTAAATTCACAAAAGAAAGAGGAAGAAATCAAAGCATGCCACTGCTAATAAAAATCAAATGACAAAGAGGGTAAAGAGATGAAGAAAAGAAGGACACCTACAAAGTAATAAAAATAGTTAATAAAAAGTCAATATTAAGCCCTTACACATCAATAATTAACTTGAATATAGGGTAAATTCTCTAATCAAAAGATAAAGAGTGAAACAATAAAAATAATAAAGACTAAAAGTGAAATGTTGGAATAAAATATTTCATGCAAATGGTAACCAAAAGAGAGCAGTAATTTAAAATAATAAATTATCATCATTATCATCATCATCATCATCATCATCTAGGTAAGTCACAGTAGGGTGGTAAAAGTTGTAGAAGAAACAAGTATATAAATTTCACTAGAAAAACCTCTAGAAATAATAATAATAACAACAACAACAACAATAATAATAAAACTAAAGAGAGTATTGAGTGGAGATATAGTCCATACTGTTGAAGCTGTTTGATAGAAAAATTGAGGTTCATGATACTATTCTATCACTTTAAATACTTTAAATATGCTTGAGGACTTCCACAATATATAGTTAAATTTGCCAGGGAATGATATAGAGAATTATAGGATTAACTGTTTAATTTTAAATGGATAATATAAAATGTAGATTAAAATGTAAAAAAAAAAAAAAAAAAAAGCTAGCAAATCTTTTAAGACTGAGAGCATATAAAAGTAAACTTGTATTTCCCATAGTCATCCCCCATACTAGTTTTCCTAGTATGTTTAAGGATTTAAAAACACTTGAGAACATAAGAATGAAGCCAGCCCATTCATTATTATCTCATTGTTTTAATAAATTATAAGATACTAGTAATTTATTGAAGTGTCATTAATGTGAGTTGCATATGTTTTATATTTACAGATAATGTCTTAGACTAAACTTTACCCAAAAGCAAAACAGGTTTTGTAACAGTTATCTTAACTCCAGGTTCTTTAATCTGCAATTGGCTTTTTTACAATACTAAATGATGGATGTTACTGAAAATTTAATATTTTCTCTCCCTTCCTACCATAATTTATAAATATTCAGAGTTTAAAGAGTTATATGCATGGCTGAGGTCAGGATTTTCTTTCTGCCTTTCAAGGCCCTGAACAGTGTCTCATTCAATTGACTCAATTCTGTTCCTTTAATTTTCTAAATTTAAGCCCTAAGTTTTAAACATCTTCTTCTGGAGCAGGTGACTCTTAAAGTTTGTAACACACCCCAGGCTTTCATATTTTCACACTTTTCCTTCATTTTCTGCTTTCTGAAATGTTCTACTGCTTTATTACTCCCTTTTCCAATAATATCACCAATTAAGCTGAACACAGTGTTAACTTTCATTATGCAGTATTTACTCTCTAAATTCTGAATAACATTTTCTTTTAATACATTCATTTGAGCATACAAACTTTATTAGGTTGCATAATAATTACACGTATCCAATGTTGCAATGGGTCTAAAGACTAAAGCCCTCGATAGGAAGAGGTAGATAAAACCGGGACACAGATAGCTCCCCAAAATCCATACTGTAGCCGCATAATTGATACCTCATGATTACCCTCAGAGCATGCAGCATTCTGCAGGACACATACTTTGGGCTGGTTTTATTTGTTTGAAGCAGTGGGATATTTTGGACAAATGCATTCAAAGAAGATTATGGAGGGAATAAAGCATGTCCACTCCATCACATTTAAGCTGGAAGCACTCATTGCCTGTCTGTGCAGTATCTGATGGCGTGAATCATGTCTCCTCCTCAAGGACTACGGAGCAGGGAGCAGCTCAGTTTGCAGGCTAATGCGACTGCACTGAAATGCAGTCTTATTAGAGCTAATGTCAGCGAACCTGTCAGATTCAACATGAGTTCCTGCCATTGTCTCCGGAGCCATGAGGTATTACTCTGATTGATCTGCATACTTGCCAACTGCTTGACATCACACAGCTTTTTCCTGGGCTTTGAATAAGTTCATGGCTATCAATCAACCTATGTACATACATATGGGGAACTCTTCATCTGGAAAGCCTCATGGCATTAATATTGCCAAATCTCTTGTGAGTTAAGTCAAACGTGTTGTTTATGAATGCATTATTGGTAATATGAAAATGGGGTATTTGCGCTTTAAGTTAAATTCAAAGCCACGGTGAACTAGCTCATGCTTTAACGAACTGAACAGAAAACAAAGTTTTTACTACTTAATTTCCAAAAGGTTGGGTTTTTGCTTCCTAAATTAATAAAATAATGAGTATAAAAGTAGTTTTTAAATTACAGAGTTTACTGAGAACTCAAAATGGAATATTAGTGGTTTTACAAAAAACAACTATTTAGAAATCAATCAATAATTTCTATCTCAACTGCATGCATTTTTTGTGAACAGGAGACTTTTCTGTTGGATTTACAAAAATAACTGTGAAAGAGTGACATTAAATTTCTGAATGGATGATGCTATGAGCTGAAAATTTATGTTGCCAGTGTATCTCCCAAGATTCATATATTGAAATCTTAATCCCCAAGGTGCTGGTAAGAGGTAGCACATTTGAGAGGTGAGTAGGTCATGAAGGTAGAGTCTTCATGATTGAAATTAGTTAAGAGGCCCTGGCTGGTGGTTCACTGGATTGGTGCCAGCCTGTGATCCCAAAGGTTGCTGGTTCGATTCCCAGCCAGGGCAACCAGGTTGCAAGCCAGGTCTCTGGCCAGGTCTGTAGCTGGAGGCAGGGGAAAGGCAACCGTACATTGATGTCTCTCTCCCTCTCTGCCTTGCTCCCTTCCCCTTGCTCTGAAAATAATTTTTAAAATCTTAAAAAAAAAAAAAGAAATTAGTTAAGTTCCCACCACGTGGATCCATCACCTCTTTGACTATATGAGTGAACACAGCAGAAATGGACCATTTATGAACTCTAAAGTGAGATTTCACCAGATACTTAGTCTGTTTGGCACTAGCCTCCAGAGCTGTGAGAAATAAATTTCTGTTGTATATAAACTACCTAATCTATGGTGTTTCAGTCAAAGAAGCTTGAAGGGACTAAGAAAAAATAATGAAGGCATTTTAATAATAAGAGTTGAAGATGGAAGCCTCCTGTCACCCTTCCTGACCTTTTGTGAATCTATATATGACTCTATGTCTGGGCAAAAAATAAAGCACCTTTGAGTTTACTCTGTTAATCTTCAAGTATCCTCACTTGGTTTTTATCACCAAATTCCAGCAATTACTCATAGAATTTAGCAGCTGATACAACTTTACCAACCCTTTGTCATAATGTAAGCAACTTTACTAAGTTCATCCTGCATGGGGTAGGCCATTTCTTAGGCCAGAATTATTTACAGCTGGACTGGGTGATATTTATCCTTTTATCTCAGAAGACCAGGAGTCTAGATTTGACAAAGGGCCAAGTAAGTGTGTTAACTAATTCACGACTCGTGATGTGTGGTTTAAGAGCTAAAAATCCCCACCTAATACTCATGGCTTTCACCTGGCAGTTAGACTAGAGAAACAAGCGTGACTAAGTTGGGAGTTTTTGTTAGAAGTATCTGAACTTAACACTCACCATTCTCATCTTGGCAGTTTATCTCAAAAACAAAGCATGTTCCTGAATACATGAGAAGATTCTGGGTTGGTTTGGTCCTGAATGTTTACCTATGATTTCTTTCCTTGTTCTATCATATTCTGGCCTTAATTACAAGTCTTACATGAATATGCTCTGTGGAGTCTCTGTTTAAATGTATGGGATCATTATAGTTATCAAATATACAGTAGCAGATAGGTTTTGTGATACTTTAGCTCTTCTTTTCTCACTGATCTCCTCTCCATGTCAGCCAGTTCCCATGGATGAACACTCATTTTCAACCTTAATATAATTTGAAAAAGCCTAAGTTTTAATAATAATAAAAAAATCACATTTTTCTATCCCTTTTACCCTTTGGCTGCAACCTGTTCTCTGCCTTGTTTATTAGGCAATGGATTGTTTATTCATCTATCAACACAATCCTAAATTTATTCTCTTATATTGAACAAATTTGATGTTATAAATTCCATGATACATATTTTCAAAAAACATACTTTGATAATACTTAACTCCTTTTTCTGTTTTCCTTTCTCAAAACTACCTGGCAAAAAATCTTAGGCCTAGATTAACCAAAATAAGTACTTTATATTTGCTTAAACACGGTGATGGGTTGATGAAGAAAAACTGAATAAATTAGAGATACTAATTTTTTTTATTTCATGGTCAAACATTTCTAGTTAATAATAACTAGAGTTTTTATTTTATCTATTTATAGCCACTACTACTTATGCTTTTAAAAAGAGAATAGATGGAGAATTAATGGGGGTTTTATTAGATGTCTAATCTTTCAGGGAATCTTTCCTAGGTAATAACTCATTTTAGTAGAAAAAAGAATAAGGCATATTAACTTTTTGAATAACATTAGCTTGGCCATCAGAGGGAAGAGACAATGTGATGCTAAGATTTGTCCCAAGACCAGCCTTGGTGGATGTTTATCTAGTGTAGAGATGGACTTCAGAGTTAAAGGCTCTGAAGAAAAAAAAAAAAAAAAGTTGATTGAAATGTAAGATTAGTTTGAGGACAAGGTCACAGAGAAACACTCTGAAAGTAAAGTGGCATTTCTCCTTATTACTCCCAAGAAAAGAATGACCTCTGCACACTATAGTTCAAAGAACTGAGTCAAATTGGCAAATGTGCTAGATTTCATCAATGTTAATTAAGAATGCTCCAGCACTGCCATACCTTGAGCTAGCACTTGTAAAGGCGGTACCTATGGTCATATGCAGCTTCAAGGACAATTGTCTCTTAGTGCCACAGGTTTCAGCACCATGGCAAAGTGATGAAAGCCAAATCACATTAGAAGGACAGAAATTCGGGGACCAATAGTCTTTGGATGGTGAGCAACAGAACTTGCAGAAGGTGAAGTGAACATAGTGGAAGAGAATTTAGAAGTAGGTGATAAGTCTAAAAAGAATAAATGGGGCAATAAAAAGCAAAATGATTTTTCTGTTGTTTAATACTACTTTCTTTTATGCCTAGGCTATTGCATTGCATAACGTATTCACTCTATCCAATTACATAAATTAATATGAATGAGGAGCACTATATCCCAAAATTGTATATTTTTCTTCAGTCCCTATTATTTCTCACAATATAACCATGTGTAGTATGACCTAACTATTAAAACATTAATCAGAAATATAAAATAATGTATAACAGACTCTATGCATTGGTAGCTGACTCAGACAAATTTAAGCAATGCCATGTTTTGATATAGTGATGTGACTCTAGAATAATTTTTAACACATACGAGGTCTGTCCAGAAGGTATCCAGCCATGCACTATGAAAAATAGAGACATGTATTGAAGAAGAAACTAGATACAAGAAACATTGTACAGAGAACAATGATGTCTCAATCCCCTTCAAAATAGGCATGTTGGGACCTTACACAGTTCTCCCAATTGCCATCAGCTGCCTCATCATATTTTCTTGAATCTTTTTGACAGTCTGGAATCTCTTCTCTTTAAAAGGTGGTTTTAGTTTTAGGAAAATACAGAAGTCTCAGGGTGCCAAATCGGGCTGTAGAGAGGCAGAGTCACAAGGGTGATTTGATGTTTTGCCAAAAATCTCTGCAAGAGTTTGATGCAGGAGCAGGGGCATTGTTGTGAAGCTGCCAGTCACCAATTGGCCATGGCTTCGGCCTTCTGAGTCATCTGAATAGTTCCCATGAATGAATGTTCAAACTTAATGCAAAATTAGGTGCAGATTTGTTGCTCTCCTTGGTCAGTCATTTTGAATGTGATGCCCACACATGCTCACTCAATGGCATCTACTGCCCCCGATGAGTACTATAGTGAACTTGTTATTATTCACTCATGCACATTCCAGTTCACTTTCCTTGACCACCAGTTTACATTGATATTGTACAAGCTTTCTCATTATATTAACAATGGCTGGACTTTTCCCAAACAGACCTCATAGATATTTTAAAGAACATGCTTTTCACTGCTAGGAATGGGAATATTCAAAGATAGTTCCAGTCATAGTGCCTTCACCAGAATATGCTTTTTGCTTTTCTACATGGTACTGTTTTCCTTCACAAACATTGGTTCCTGTCTGTGCATTGTTCATTCTTATCCTACCTACAAATGGAAGATGACTCCGTTAAATATTCAAAGCATTCAAATCCTGTGATTTGTGCAAGAAAGATCACTCACAATCTAGAGTATTAAGTAATGTAGCTAATAACATGTAAGGTCAAATAATATATCAAATCTAATTGAGATCAAAATATCATGACATTTTCCCCAAAATTATTTGTTAGAGCCTCCATCTGCTCACATTAGCAGAACCTAAAATAATGCTCTGTCTCTTCTCTCTTTTTCTTCTTGCCACATCTTGTTTTTCTCTTGGGTTTTCACTCTTTAACTGTTAAAACACATTATATATTTACTCAACACCAAAAGATGACTGTTATGACCAAACATCAGAGGAGAGAAAAGTTAAGTATATTATCAAAGCACAAATTCCTGTTCTCCTTGCTTTGGTCATTGCACAATATAGCTCTGTTGAAAGTGAGGACCACTTGACTTCACTGAATTTATTCACTACTATAAAGAGTTCCTCACTTATTCCAACCCCTAAATTAGTTACATTGGCTCTTAGAGGGGTGATTCTTCCACTGCTTCCAATGTGATGCTTAGCAAAGTGTGTGTAATACATGAAATTGCAGATTGCAACTTAAGTTTACCAGGTTTTTGTTTGTTTGTTTGTTTTTTTATGGTTCATACACTATCTTTCACCTGCCTCCATCTATGGACCTGGCTGGAGACCTGGCTTACAACCTACTTATGTGCCCTGGCTTTGAATTGAACCAGTGACCTTTGGGTTCACAGGCCGGTGCCTTATCCACTGTGCCACCAGTCAAGGCTAAGTTTACCAGGTTTTAATACACACTCTTAAACACTCTTCCAAAAACATTTTAGTTGATTGGGGTTTGTAGCATAAAGAGATTTTCCTAACCTCCCTTTAAGAATTGTGCCACAGGTAGATTTACCTCTTCAACAATCTGCACTAGTACCCCTTTAAATGTGCTTTGTTATCAGAAGATTACAAAAACTGCATAATACAGGTTTTAACAATATGTAGCTATAGGTATCTCTGTCTATTCATCTCGTTTTTACCTTTGAATTTACATACTATATGTTTTGAGATATTGAGTACAATATCAATTCATGCAGCATTTAAAAATTTTTATTGTATTTTTTCATTACCATTTAGTCCTCTTATACTTCCCACCCCCTTCATAGTCACCACACTGTTGTCCATGTCCGTAAGTCCTTTGATTGACAATAATTTGGCATGTTTGACTCTACACATCTAGTTTCTATCTCTCTAACATCCTTGCATGCTTTACTCATTGATAACCAATTTCCTACCATATTGAACTTCTTTTATTTTGCATTGCAGCTGAGGCTTAGGTCATCAATAATCACTTGAGTATTAATTAACATTATTTTTCTCTATCGTAACACTTATATTTAGTATTGTATACTTTGGATACTAGTAACAACCACATTTGCAATACCAAATATTCTTTAGATAAAATAGTTTAAAATATTTTAATTAACCTTTAAATTGGAGACTAAACAACAACAAATATATGAGCTAAAAAAAAAAAAGAAATATTTTCATCATTAAACAAGAAATATTAAAAGAGAGGCCCAGGAAGCTGTTAATCTAATTGAATGCCTTTTCCCAGGTGTAAGATGACAATTTTTTTTCTATTCCAGTACACAACAATGGTGATAAATTCGCATTATAAAATTATTTAATTAAAATAAAAAATTACATTTAGAAGCATGAGGTGTTCTGAAATTTTTCTATAGTGCATTTTAGCTCTGGCAGTATCTATAGTTTTATACTAGTTTTTTAAGAGATCCAGATTCTGGGGCTCATGATGGTGAGACACATGGGCCCTATGACCCAGCTAGTTAAATTTGCCTCTTTGCTTTATCACCTGTTAGCTGTGTGACCCTGGGAATATGAATTATTGTCTCTAAGCCTCAATTTCTGTATTTTTAAAATAGGAGGGTACCTATAGATATCTCATGGGTTTTTATGATAATCAGTGAGATTGTCCATGTCAAGCACCTAAAATAAAAACTCAGTATTCAGACACTATCTAAATGATAGCTATGGTTATTATCATTGTTAATACAAGGCTGTTATTAAGACTAAGATTAAATTATATCATAGCTTTAATATTTTAGTACCAAATTAATAGGACAATGTTTTGCATACTTATCTGCTCTCATGTTAACTAAGATAGTGGCTTTTAAGCTCTGAGTTTATGAATTAATGTAAATTAAGTACACAAATTTAGTTTAATCATGGGAACTACCTGAGTCTAGAGGGTGTGTGGCACACTAAGATATGGATAAAAGCCCACTGGTTTGGAACATAAAGACAGATGGAAGAATAGTTGTGTGGCATGACCAAAGGAAGACCTACAAAAGTCCTTGGGGCTATGACAGAAAGGTGGCTACTTAGCATATGTGGTCTGGGAAGCCAACTTAGCAAATTGAAGATGGGCTAAATCAAAATCAGGTTTGACTTTTAATAAGAAACATCTTTGTACAATGAATATAGAGGATTGAGGAAAAATGGAGTGGATAGTGAAGCTATGGACAAGTGAAAGAGCTAGGAAATGGTAGAACTCAATTATCCTAAATTCTTCTAGATTCTGTGTCTTGATGGATATTAGTAAATGATGTGAGAATCTTCGTTGTTTACGCAGATTTAAAATGGTGATGCGCTTTTGTAACATTTGACACAAAATAAAATGTGCTATAAGAAGAAAGTTGTAACTATGTGGATGTACAGAAATAATTTTATGATACTATTAATAAAGTGAGGAAAACTCAAATATGTGATTTAGATCTGATTCTGCATATCCCCACATAGACATAAATTAGCAACTAAATCAGTGAATGATTATATATTTAATTTTAATAAAAATAAATATTAATAAATGAACTACACTGAGTAAATTAAAAAGAGCTAAATAATATTAATTCTTATTTTAGAAAAAAATAACATTGAACTAAGATATGGAAATAACATGGTGTTGTGAACTAAAAGGACAAGAAATCAAAACACAGAAGATATTAAAGGCTTGTGGATAAAGATTTATATAATTAAAATAATTTTTCATTATTGTTATAGCGAAAGTTTAATCAAGGAAGAAATTAGAGCTCTTCAGCATGAAATGAAAAATGAGATAGCAAGGACAATAAAACTGGTGAAGTATTAAATGAATATTTCCCAACGTATTTATAAAGAACAGCATTAATGGGTCAAGAACTGAAAATTCCTAATTATATCTTTTTCTAACTTTTAAAAGGTCAGCATTTTAAAAGAGCTTTCCATTTGCCTTTAACAAATTTGATTATACTAATAATTAAAATCCTTATGATTTTCACTGATCCTACTAAGCTTCCTATTTTATCAGAAAGTGTTAAAATACAATGAGAAATTTAGTAAAAGCTTTTTGAAAGACTCAATTAATTTGGCTGTTGATGCTAGCAAAGTAATTTCAATAATTGTTTTATTATCTCATTAAATAAAGAAGGCTAAATTGTTTTTTGTATGTTTTTTCCAAGTCATTTAATACATTTTTCAGTAATATGCCTTGCATTTACATTGTAGACAATGTAGTAATTAGAGAAAAATTTATCAAGTGTATATACGTACATACAGGGTACATGTGGTCAATTGGCAAAATTTTAGTACAATAAATAACATGCCACAAAAGTGTTATATTTTGAAATAAGTTTATTCCTTTTTGTAAATATATAAACACAGCCATTATTTTTTTAATTCAAAAAAGTCTCCATTTGCTGCAGTAATGAACTAGATTTGACTTCAGAATCTTAAGCACACTTTAATGAACTTTTGTTTATCTATGGACATCATAATGTTTTCAATCTTAGCTTTAACAGCCTCTTTATTGGAATGTTTATTAACTTCTCTCTCACAAATGCTGCATACATAATAGTCTAAAGGATTTGCATCTGGTGAAATAGGGTGGTCAGATTTCCTTTGACCAGAATTCAGGAACATTGACACTGAGAAATATTTGTACCTTTTTGGCATTATGTGCTGGTGCACCATTTTGTTGGAAGATAAAATGACGTGCATTTGTGACTTGCTTCATCCACGGTACAGCTACTTCTCTCAAAATGTCAAGGTAAACATCCGGGATCTTCATTGATGATCTCCTGGATTCTGTGTACAATATCTGGACTTGTGTGATACTTGAGTACCTTATGCATTTTCCTCGTTGTTGTGATGACATCAGGATCAGCCTCATGCACCTTCTTCATGTTGTAAACTCTAAGTAAAGGGATGTTATTGAAGTCTGCAATTTCCTCAGCAGTTTGTCCTGCATGCAGTCCAGAAACTATGATTGCTCTAACATCATATTCCTTTGACATGATGGTTGCTTTCAGAATTTAATATTTTATTTCTGAAACAATGATGTTAAATCATGACATTAGGAACATAGTTTTTCAAAATAAGTAAGAAGCATGTAAAATAAGGAGATGCAAAGTTATTGCCAATTGATCATGGCAATACCTTGATTATATATATTGAATATATACCGGTATATACTTAAATGTATACATTCTAATATCACTATTGAGATATATCATTAATAATATAGCAAAGAGACACACACATATGTGGCACAGAAAAGAAGACTTCAAGGAAAGTGGTGCCTTCTGATTATGGGCATGACAATAGCCTCAACAATAAAATAAGGATATTCACTGAAGAGTCCAAGTTGTAGGGTCATTTTGTCTTTAAAACCTGAGTCTCCAGAGAAATTTGAAAAAGCTGGACAAAAGTGGTTAGGTAAAAAATAGGGAGACAGAATGAAAGGAAATAAAGTTAGAGTTTATGTCTGGTCAATCAAGTTTCTTTTGCAGTAGGATAGGTAAAGAAGTTGAAATTTCAGGTAGCTGGTGATTCTGAAATGACAGTCCAATTACCTAAGGCTTGGCTTTGTGGGCCAATACTTAGGGATTGACTTGGGTTTATGGTTATGGACAGATATTCTTCTGAGTGGTATTAGTCATATAACATAGAATGATGAAAATCTGCAGGATGTTGAAGGCAAAATATTCTGGAGTATTGAACTACTGCTGTTTGTAATAAGCAACGTCCAAACCCTAGTGACATTTAAAAAGTATTGACCTTTCACAGGCAGAAATCTCCAGTTCAGCTGGCCTGGGCTGGCCCATCTAGGTGTCTATTCTTGAGTTGGAATTGGATCTAGACTAGTTGTTGAGCTCGTTGGCTTCCTGTCTGTTTATTCTGGGGCTCAGGCTCAGAACACAGACTAACCAAGGATTGCCCTTTACATGGACTTGTATTTCATTGGCCAAAACAAGTTGTATGATAGAACCCAGCATTAGTTTGGTGGGCAGCATAATATAACCAAAGTGAGAGGAGATGTTGAGTGAACATTTGCTGAACATTTCTTCAAAGTTTCACACCCTTCCTCAGGTTTTCCATCTGGGGGCTTGGATGTTGATACCTTGACTTGAATTCAGAACATCATTTTGGAAGATGTGGATTAAGAGATGCATTGCTCAGGGTGAGGATGGGGAAACACCAGGGCAGAGGACTCTTCTTACTGCCCCTGAAACGTGTAATTCAGACTTCCGTTGCCTGAGACAGAGATGAATTCTGTATTTTTAACACATATGAATTAGTCTTTGACATCTTTCTCAGGTGAACCAAATCCAGTCTAGGCCAGATTCCTTTGAAATCATGTGAGAGGCAGAATTTTAAGATGATATTTTTGTGGAGTGACATTTCAATCATACAAAGTGTTACGAGATTTAGGTCACTTAAAGCGGTGCTTTTGGAATGGGTCTCTATCCCCATGTGTGTATGGGGCGTGGCAGCAACATTTAGTGTGGTAACAGATTTAAAGTAAATCAATTAGAAAACAATGGCAGGACAGCAAAAACTGAGAAATCCTGGTGGGATAAATAACCAAAACCATCCTAAAAGATGGCGCTTTCAGCCTAGGTAGTGATGAGATTTTGGCATGGGATTCCACACAGGTGCTCAAGAATATATTGGTTCTAAACTGAATTACATATGAGATTTTCCTCCTTGGACACATAGAGATAGCAGAAAACATTGGGGGAGAAGGTGGAATTGAGGTATTACAATTTTGAAGGTGAAAATATTAAGCTAGTTAATCTCTAGTACTGCCCAGAAACATTGGTATCCTGGGCCAAGAATCTAAGCTGTCTTTCCATGTTATGTAGAAAATTTGGAAATTAGTACTAAGCCTTTATATCTTAGGCTTGGCTCCTCTGAAAACAGAGCTTCAGGAGTAACAGGTATATTCTATTGCTTTATTAGAAAACTCAATCACATAGAATTAGCAAAGGGGAGGAGGGGAGTGAGTTTTTGTAGAAAACTATAAAATGTGATTTTTAAATTTCTTAGCCAAACTATAAAAAACAGGTAATGTTACATAGAGGAGAAGATAGAGAGAATTCTGAAAGACCTGTTCTGAAAAGGAAGCATTATAAAGACAAACTTTAGTTCTCTGTTTGCTAATTTACTTAGGTTTCAGTTCATTTGACCCTTGCAGGGAGTATAAGAAGAGAGCATCTTCCTAGGAGATGTGTGAAGAGAGTAGTGCTAAATATTGCTAAGAGCTTATTTTACTGCAACACAAACATAAAAATAATTGATGGCATCTAAAGCACATAACTTCAAGCAAAATTCACAAGCTGGAACATATAAAGAACGTGATATTCTGTTTACATACAGAGTCTTTTCCCACCTGGAGCAAAGGCACAAAACTAAACATTAAAAAGGTCAGTGCTTAGAGATATTCTATACTTGGATTATTATCGCTTTGTTGTAACCCTATTTAATGTAAAAATCTGTTGTGTGTTAGAATGACAGTTTAAAGAAATAAAACTGTGAATAATATTGTTATATGTCTAGAAAAGATAGGCTAATAGAATTCCTATAATGACCATCAGCCTGATGTTTAAGTTTACTTAAAAGTCAAGGTTAAATTGGGTTAGAGAATTTTTAAAGTAGTCTACCTAACACACTAAGGTTAACTTAACTATTTAGATTCTGGGTTTGCAGGATAAATCTGCCTAATGAACCAATTAAGATCCATGGCATGAACTACTTTTTTTCTATTATTATCTCCTTTGTTACCTCCTTAGTAATTAAATTTAAAAGCCATCCAATGAGACAAGCAAAGTAAGAGTCACGGCCAGTTGTATGTTTGTATGTGGAGAGCCAGAGTTATCTGAATATGATTAGGAGCACATATATGATAAATCCAAATTTGAGATAGTCTTTAAAATATCTGTACCAGGTCCCATAATTAGTATAATAATAAAAAAAAAAAAAAAACAACTCTACCAAATAGATTAAAATCATATGGTACCTATCTTAAGTGGGTTATCAGGTGGATTGATTTACATACAAAAGCAAAAGAAAAATAGAACTAGTTAAAGGTACAAGGGAAGGGTAATGGTAATTTTATTTTTTTAAACTTAAGTTTAAGAAAAATTATTAACCTTTCAATAAAGGAAACTAAACAGGACTGGACTTCTCAGAACTTACATTTTATTCATACAATTCTAATCCAAAAATACTCTGTCTTAAAGGTAATCTGAAGAGCAAGCTGGAAAAATAACAGTTTTTAGTGCTTTTAATGGAGAAAATATTTTCCAGTTTCTATGAAAATCATATTGATGACTTTGAGAGACCCATTGTATATTTTAAAAGTCTTTCTGAGAATTGGATTCGCTCCTCTTTTTTTTCACTATCAATAATGACCTCTAATTGGTTGAAGATGGGAAGAGAGGTGTGGGGATGGGTGAAAAGGGGGAACATATTAAGTGCAGATTGGTAGTTACAATGTAGTCATTAAGTGCAAAGTACAGCATATAGTCAATATACAGACTATAGTCAATAAATTATGATAACTACATATGATGTCAGATGGGTAGTAGACTTATCAGGGTGATAACTTCATAAGTTATACAAATGTTTAATAACTATGTTATACACCTGAAACTAATATAATATTGTATGTCAACTGTAATTGAAAATTTTAAATATGTATATTTTAAATGATCTCCAATCAAATTGGGTAGATCATTCTTTTTCTTGCCCCAAATCTACCATACAATATCAGTATTCATTGCAGTGATTCCTCTATGAAAATATGAGCTTGTTTATACCTTGAGAAAAAAGTTATTTATTTTCCAGGTTGAATCTTTCATGTATTAAAGAGTTAATAAGTTGATGTAGCAAATCCATTTTCTCATCTAATATTTACATCTATGTAAAGCAAATGCTCACATTCTTTATTTTTCCATAACCATGGGAGCCACACCAGTCTATTTCTTAATCATTCCTTCTATTTCTCTCACTTCTTAATACCTGAGTTGCTTCAGCATCTTGCTGTTTATCCTCAGCCCAGCCTATGTGGCTTCTACTATTTCTGTAATCTTTCCTGAACCCAGAATGAATGAATATTGTGAAATCAAGCATTTTCTTTCTACTCCATAATTGAGGTTTTTGTTCTTTCACAACTAAACTATAATTTCTTGTTACAGGAATTGAGAAGGATGCTTCTCACAGAGTTGAGTTTTCAAGAAGTAATGATTTTGAATCTTCTTTGGAGGGCAGGAGGTAGGGAAAAAACTGAGAATAGATGTATGCAAACACACATAGTTACACACTATTTGAAAAGCATGAAAAAGTAACTGATGAATTTACAATAAAATAGTTGGGTCATATTATTAAAAAAGCTTTTAAACATACTTTATCTGTAAAGGCATGTCAAATTTTATTTTAATTTTTCCTTTAAGGGAGATGACCTTTAAGATGCCATTAGTATAATTTTGTCTGACAAGAGACATTTTATGGGAAAAAATATTCATTTTTCAGGCTTCAAAAAAGTAAGTATTGATTTTAACAGAACTATGAGATTCTTAATGAATAATACATTCTTAATGGACAGTGGAGTGGATTACTGTATTTTCACAAAAAAAGTTTTAATAACATTAACATTTTTTAAGACAACTTCTTTCCATATGGGGCTTTGTATTAGATTGGCTCAGAGCCGTTGAAAAAAAATACATGGATTATATCAGGAAATATAGAGAAGCCAAGATCAGGGCTTCAGGTGAAGTTAAAATACAAAATGAAAATTCAGGAGGGAAAATATAAATATGGAAGGTGAATAATGAAAAAAAAAAACAACTAAATATTTGAATTGCTTTGGGATACATGGCAACACTTTAGCTTTTGTGAAAAGCTTTTGCTTGTTCAGAGGTAGTGATGATTGACAGTTACATTGTTCCATGATCCCTTGCTGGGGCACTCCTACCACAGAATCTCTGATGCTGGAGCAGAATTTCATAATTCTTTAAATTTTTTACTCTAAGGATTGGTACCTGAGATAAAGCAGAAGTATGAATGGTTTGCATGCCCAGATTTTAGTGTGCAGTGTTAAAAAAAAATACAATATTCTTTCTCTTAAGTCAGTCCTCCCGTACTTTTTGAGAGAAAAATGAGAGCAGATTCTCCCTTCATGATTCAGGAAGATAGAACTACTGATCGAAACTAAAGCAACCTTCTGAATGTCAATGATGAGTGAAAAACTATCATGGTTGTAATTTTTCATTCCAGATACAATTTCAATGCAAAAAAAAAAATTACTTGATACCCTAAAACCAATAATTTATCAAATGGGAAGACATTCCCAAGTTCACAAGGACATGTTAAATGGAAAACCACACTTTTAAAACAAACTGAAGGAAAATAAACCTGAAAACAACTTGTAGTATAGAATAGTCAGTATACTTCTGCAGTAGGCAAGTGACTGATTTTTTTGAATAGTTACAATGGGAACATATAGCAATTGTCAGAATGCATTCTTTTATTTATTTGCTTTGCTTTTTGTTAAATCTGTTGGAATGCTGCTCTGTCAGCTCATGAACACATCAACTTATTTCTCCTACATTACATGCTGTATTTTCCTGGAAAAATCAGAGGAGCATTAGTTAACATACTCTGCAGAGTAGAGTGAATAAGATACCATATGCTTTTATTTAAACTAACTTTGAAAAACTTCAACCTGTCAAAGCATGTGTTGCACCTGACAAAATTCAAAAGTCAAGAAAGTCTTTTCTTAAGGCTGTTCCAGCAAGGGAGCAAGTCTAGGACTGACTTGAAACTCTACGTAAACAAAGAGTGGATGAGGGTTTGAGAGATGCTGTGGTAACGTGCTCACCATAGACCATCTGCATTTTTAACTGGCTTTACTAAAAGAAAAGTCAACTTTCTTTTATCTCATGAAAAGCGGTTAAGTTTCACGTTTTGGAGCAAGACCTACCTGAAGTTAGACTTTCATCTCCTGGAGAGACTGGGACAGAGGGACTCCATCTTCCTTGATAATTATATTTCAGATGGTTGTCTCCCAGGTCCTTGGGACACATATTCTCAGGTTGTAAAATTGATGAGAATAAATAAAACATATACAGATGTTACAAAATAGTCACAGGCATGTAAACTACAGCATAGGCAATGTAGTTAATATTATTATGGTTACTATTTATGATGCCTGGCAGGTACTAGGTACTTGGGGGAGAAGCTTTGTATAGTATGTTATTGCCTAACCATTATTCTGTACACCTGAAACCAATACAAAATAATAACAAAAGTAAACTGTATTTTAAGATAAAAAATAAGTAATAAAAATAAGTTTCACTAGTAACAAAACTTTTTGTAATTACAAGTTATTGAAAGCAAATGCTCTAAGGAAGGGGAGGACAGGAAACTAGGGGGCAAAAAGAAGCCTGCCTACAGCTTGGTCAGTTGAGAGAAACATTAACCTCCTCCTGATCAAACCCTACAGTTGATCACCTGTACAATCTTCACTTAAATTTATCAAAGAACAATTTTCTATGCTTGCCTTACCTTTACTCCATATGTATAAGTTACAATTTTGCAGAAAACTTTGTGGATAAAATTGCAGATATTATGACTCTTTTCCTTTTTGACAAAATGCCCTCCAAAACATTTATGTTTTTCTCATTCAATTCACAGAAAATTATAGCAATTCTGCTATTACCTTAAAAATATATTTCTAGCCCTGGCTGGTGGCACAGTGGATAAGGTGCCAGACTGCCAACCCTAAGGTCACTGGTTCAATTCCAAGCCAAGGTACATGGTTGCAAGCCAGTTCTCCAGCCAGGTTGGTAGCTGGAGGCAGGTGAAAGGCAACCATACATTGATGCCTCTCTCCTTTCTCTTCTCTCCAAAAAATATTTCTTATACTTTATTTTACCCCTAACTTCTTCCTAATTTGCTGCATATCGATTTAGCTAATAAAGTGCATATCAGGCAATTTCCTTTAGCTTTCTGCACATACAGCCCCAACTTGATGAAGAGTCATGAGTTGACCCTTGAATGAATAATGTGGGGATTAGGAGCACCCACCCTCCCCACAGCAGCTAAAAATTTAACTGCTGTCATCTCTCGGTATGGGGTAGGATTGGTTCCAGGATCCCTAAAAACAGCAAAATCTGTGGATGCTCCAGTCCTTTCTTTATATAAAATGGAAGAGAACAAGGCATCCATGAATTCCACTGGTCACTGTGTATAGTCAGTAGGAGTGGGGAAGTGAGATGTTGACTAAAGTCACCCTAGTCAATTATGGGCTGGGCAGCAAGTGAGGAGATGATGGCCAAAGGGTACAACTTTGTAATTATGTAGGATAAATAAGACTAAGGATCAAGTGTATATCATGATGACTATACTTAATAATAATCTATTGAATACTAGAAATCTGAGAATAGATTTCAGGTGCTCTCATCACATGTACATGTAATAAATTTAGTAACCAAGTGGAGAAATAATATGATAATTAGTATGTAGTAATAATTTCAATATGCATATGTAAATGATTTTGTACACCTTAAAAACAGGATAAATGTAAAAATAAAAAATAAATATGAAGCAAATGTATTATTAAAATGTACATGAAATTATTCATAGAATATCTTAGGCATATATTTGTCAAATATAATTACATGTTTACTGTCTGTTAGCTTTTATTCTAGTTACTGCTGTAGTCAAAAGTAGTGAGTGAACCAGATGCAAGATCTGGTTATATACATAGAAATTGTTTTCCCCTAGCTTTTTTTTTTTTTTTTTAAGATTTTATTTCATTATTTTTAGAAAGAGGGGAAGAGAGAGAGACATCAATGTATGGTTGTGTTTCACCTGCCTCCAGCCGCAGACATGACTGGAGACCTGGTTTGCAACCTGGTTATGTGCCCTGGGGAATCGAACCTGCAACCTTTGGGTTCGCAAGCCGGCGCCTTATCCACTGTGCTACCAGCCAGGGCTTATACATAAAATTTTTAACACTGCAAAAGAATTCTGAAAACTTTCGTACGTTAACTTAAAAAAAAAATGGACTAAACATAACTTAAGAAAAAAAATGGTTGTCAAATGTGATAGAGATTTTAAGTGAAGTATCTTAATGGAGACTTATTAAAGAGTTTAAGATTATTCCATTACATAAAACAAATAGACTATGGATATTTTATTTAAAAAGAAAAACATTATTATAAAATAAAAACCTTAACAATTTATTTTCACAGTTTCACAAGTTGTTGACAAGCTTAAGCCATCTCTATCATTGAGACTATAAGACACTTACAAAATTAATTTACATTATTGACCTTAGAGCCATATTGCTTATTTTTGTTACAAATTTTAAATATAAATTTTATTATCACTTATGTCAATATAAGGCATCTTATATAAGACAATCATTTTTAAAGATTATTTTCTATGGTTGTGCTGGCAAAATTGTTCTAGAAAAATGTAGAAAAGCCCTGGCTGGTGGCTCAGTGGATTGGCGCCAGCCTGTGAACCCGAAGGCCAGTCACTGGTTCGATTCCCAGCCAGGGCACACAACCAGGTTGCCAGCCAGGTCTCCAGCCAGGTCCATAGCTGGAGGCAGGTGAAAGGCAACCATACATTGATGCTTCTCACCCTTTCTTCTTCCCTCAATGCCCTTCTTTCTGAAAACAATGAATAAAAATCTTTAAAAAAACTATAGAAAATATTTTATTACAAAATCATTTATTTTCTGAAGAATCTATTTTTTTTTTGACAGACTATTTCCAGTTTGTTTTCTTTTTGATACATTTGGGTTCTTTCCTAAAGGATAAATATAGTAAAACATGCTATATCCTCAGAAGAAATATGACTGTTTTATTATATAGTCCCTAGAATGTGGATTGAATTAAAAATAAAATGTCGTACACGTTATGACTTCTTGGGAAGCTTCCAATTAAGTTCGGGGTTTCATGGAATATTACAGCATGAACAATTTTGATTTCACAAAACACATGGTTGCCATGGTAACATTATTCCTATATTGCACCTGCTGCATTTTCTCACATTGGATATTAAGTCTAGCAATATAATTGAATTACATTCGACACAGCATTTTAGTTGTCAGAAGAAAACACTCTTGTATTTGAGAAGGAAATGTGGAATCTTAGAACTGCAATGCTCTTTATCCTATAAGATTGCATAAAAACATAAAATTGAGAATTGCAACTTTTTTTCTGAGCATTTCAAATTAGTTAATGTACCTCCTGACAAGAAGGCTCCAAACTTGTATATGTAAATAATTAGACATTAAAATGATCACTATTTAACATGTTATATATTTTATTTACCTGATTGATTCTTTTTCACTCAGTATAATATAGTCTCCATAAGAGCAGATATTTCTTCATGATGATGAATCTCCAGAGCCTATGATAGCACCTTGTATACAGCAGGTGAATAATAAATATAGTAAAATAAAAATAATAAGAATATCTTATTTTTACAAGTAGAAAATTCTAAATACCTTTAATATGTTTGTTGAAGTCACAAAGTAGTATATTGATTTTTTAAAAACTATACATTATAAAGTTTACATTTTGGTGTTCCATCAAATTACTAATAAATTGTTAGGTTTTTGGGGGTGTGGTTCTGCATACTAACATTTACTTTAGTCAAAATAGATGGAGCTCTTTATGGGATGCCTACGAAAGTTCATTTTACAAACATAAGCACTCTACTTTCTGGTCACCTGGCTTTTAAACTTATGTTTGTAAAAAATGGCCATTGACATGACTTGAAATCACTTCTCCAATTCCAACTAGAGAGAAGTTAGATTTAAATAATACTTCCCTCAGCTCTGGCTGGTGGCTCAGTAGGTTAAAGCCTCAATCACATGCACCAAAGTTGCCCTTCAATCCCTGGTCGGGGCACATGTGAGAATCAGCCAGTGAATGCATGAATAGGTGGAACAATAAATAAATGTTTTTCTCTCTCTCTTCTGTATTGTAAGAAAACATATTGACATCATCAGAGTTAATCAGTTAATTTTAAGAGCTCAAAACTGGAAGTGAGCCCTAGCTGTTGGCGCAGTGGATAGGTGTCAGCCTGCGAACCCAAATGTCACTGGTTCAAGTCTCAGCCAGGGGACATAACCAGGTTGCAAGCCAGGTCTCCAGCCAGGTCTGTAGCTGGAGGCAGGTGAAAGGCAACCATACATTGATATCTCTCTCCCTCTCTGCCTCTCTCCCTTCCCCTCTCTCTGAAATAATAATTAAAATCTTAAAAAATAAAATAAAGAACTATAGAACTATTTTCAGTTCTATAGATATAATCCCTAAAACCAATTAAACAGGACAAGCATTTATGTAAGTGCAACCCTAAAACTTATACATGGGTAAAATGCAAAATTTGGTGGTTGTAGGGAGGAAAAAGCAGATGATCCACATGGTTAAAATGTCTAGAAAAACTCAAATATAGAAAATTCACAAAATAAAAATTTAGTCTCATATTGATAGAATATTTATATTATAAGCCAGTATTCATGACATATACAGAAAAATAATTACCTTAAATCAATGATATCAGTAGTAGCATCTTACATGAATACCCTTCTTAAAGTCAGATTGTGTGCATGTTAAAATGAATAATTTGCACAGAATGACATGCACACACGGAAGTTGATTTTATTTCCATACTGCTGTAAGGAATAGAAAGAGGCAAGGACCACGCCTGCATACAAGCACTGCAGAAACAAAATGCAGGCGGATTTTTAAATGCTGGGCTTGAGCTAGTGGAAAAGTACTGGAGGACCTTAGGGGACAGGTGATCAATTGGGATATCTACCACATTAAGTTATTCCTGAGTTTGCAAATGTTTTTCTCTGTGATTAGGCCATCTGTGTTTGCTAATTGCCTTTACTCAAAGGAAAAGCAAACTTTCTCCTTTCTTCATTACCCAAAGTAGTTCTAAAACTTGGAGAAAGGCTCCATCCATGTCAGACTCAAGTTAGGCTCACAATCTTCCTTAGAGACTGGGAAACAGGAACACGATCCTTCTTGATGGTTACATTTCAAAGGAATGGCTCCCAGGTCCTTGAGAAACAGTACTAGGTTAATAAACTGCCAAGAGACTTTTTAAAAGATTTACATCACAAAGGGACAGAAAAAGAATCACAAATTTGTAAAGTAAATGTTCTAAAAAAAGGAAGATCAGATTGAGGAGAAAGTAACACAACACACTTAATGTCAAGCAAACACCTGAATGTTTATGTGTTAAGAAATATGAAGAATATCTAGTTGTAGCAGAAAAAGAATGTTTTGTTTTGGAAAAGCTGTTTAAAATAATTTAAAATTAAAAGGTATGAACCAAATATACCCATCAGTCCACACTTCTGGTTGTCTTGTTGAATGGTTTTCAATCGTTTAAGGTATATAATATATTTTGTTACGTTGACAGGGAGATTTTTTGGTGCAAAAAAAAAAAAAAATACAAATATAGCATCATTGATTCAATGGTGTATTGTTTTTATTGTATTGTATTATATTGCATTGTACAGTGTTGTATTATGTTACTTGGGGAAGTTTAGCTTGTAGAGCCTTAGAATATTACCTACTTATCTGGTTAACATTATCCAGATTGCAAACCTAATAGCAAGAAATAAGCAGCTTTGGCAAGATTGGCTCTGCAGATTCAAATCTTAATTAAATAGAGACAGGATCCTCACAAAAACCAGCAAAAATTCCCCATGAGTCTATGTAGAGAACATTTCTCCAAATTTGAAGAGCTTTGAGATTTACACTTGTTTGTTTACAAGATGCCTAGGGATATTTCAAATTCAGTAACAGTGAGTAAGAGCTAACTTCAATGGATGCACTCAAACGTACACAGTGAATGCCATGCTCTTAATGACAAAGACATATATATGCATTTAAATCTAGGGTTATAATTTTATGCACAGGTGCTTCTAAACAAGCATTTCTGGTACCACTGGGTCAGTTTGTTTATTCCATCCTTCCTCCCTTTTTCAGCCTCATCCACTACTCTCTGCTCTAATTCCATCACCCTGATTTAGACCCTCCTGTCTCACCACCCCACAGCTTCAATAGACTGCTCAGCTCTTTGCTGAGAAGAACATAGTCCCCAGGGTAGAGTGGTGGGATCTCCTGGGAGCCTGTTAACTATACAGAATCTCTGGCCCCACCTGAGATTTCCTGAATCTCAATGTAGATTTTAACAGTGATGTCTGCATGCTCTGCCAATTTAGAAGAGCTCTCTTCCAGCCAACCTCTTCTGTCCATGACGTTAGCTTCTCCAATGCATTATATACCATGCTGATTTTACACAGAGTAGCCGAAATGCAGTGATATTACAAAAGCATATATAATTGCCATGCTACTTTTAGTAACAATGATTTGATTAGGAATTCAGGTTCCAGACAGTCAGAGGCAAGCTTTTCAAATTTTACTTTATGCTGTTTCTCCTCTATAACAGTGCTGAAAGAGACCTTCTGTATCTCTCCCAATCAGCATTATGAGTCAACACTTCCCCTTTCTGCAGTCTTTCTCACTGCTGTGCTCTCAGCATAAACACATATTCAACATCTCCCTTCTAAAAGATATTTTAAAAAGTCTTCTGATTATGAAAAGAAATATTTAAGTGTAACATAAAATGGTGGGAACTTTGTTGTAACCTCTAATTCAATCTACAACATGAAACTATGACAGATAAAATCTTAAAACCAAATCAACTTCAAATGGCCTTCAAGAATTGTAGAATTTTACAGGGAATAAGAAGATCCTGAAGTAAATAACTCATTTTATAAATGTTGATGTTAATGTCAGGAAAAGATGCAAACTCATAAAGTTGTTATGATTAAAATTCAAATATGTAAAAAACTGGTTCAGTTTTTAAATTCTTCATGAAATTATTAGTTTAAAACAGTTAGCTTAAAAGTCTTTCATTATTTCACAGCCTCCTGTAGGGGTGAAGAAAATGAACTTTGAAATTTAACAAACTTGGGACTGAATCACAGCCCATTCTCTCATTTGAACCTGACCTTGTATTGGTAGTTTAACCCCACTAGCTCTGCCATGTTTTTATTCAGCAGGGAATGACATATTGATGATTTCATAGTTTTGTTGTGGGTATTAAATATAATAATGCATATGAAGCCATACTGTCAGTTCCAAATCAATATTTGCTATTCTATAATTATCATTATCATAATGTATTTAAAGTTACTTAACCAATGTCATCATAATATTAGTATCTGATCCAACAGGCTAGTATCTATCTAATCTATCTATACTGGTATATAGTTACTTCTGTATCTATGTAGCTATTATACCTGTTTAATTGAGCAGCTAGCAAATATTCAGAAGCTGACATTTCAGTGATCCAAACACCAAAACCAAGTTTATGAGAACATAGATTTATTATGGTCGTTTTTTTCTTTGATCTTCTTCATTAAAAGTTGGTTCTGTGTTTAGGTTATGGGATGGCCATGCTATTTTCCTTTGTTGGAAAATAATGCCCCTTTCCCTTCTATGTGTGACTGTTTTCATTCTAAAATATACCTCTCTAGGCAACTTTCTTAGAGAGAGTTCACATACCACCTTTATATTCTGAGCTTTTATTAATTTTCTCTCTAATGCATCATTGTACATACACTTTTTCATCCCAAAAATATTCGTTTTGGGTTATAAAGTTCAGAAGAGCAAAAGCAATGTAAAATATTTTTATTTCCTTATTAATGTTCAGTTCATTGTGATTTTATTTAGACCAAAATGTATTCACAAATGTATTAATGGTAAGTTTAAATTTAATAGATTCTAAAACAGCAATATAAATTGGTATAATTTGAAGTTAGCTTAGTTGAATCTATAAACAACTGGTAAAAATCAAGTACTGCTTACTTAAATTTGAATTTCTACATTGCCCTGATTTAAACAAAAAATAATGAGAACTACTTATGTAAGGGATGACTAGACAAACTTGTTTCAACTTTCAAAGACTGGATATAAATATTCCAAAATCAAGGCCTCCTTCTCCTTTTAATTGAATACATTTAAATTTAAATTTAATTTAACAAAAATCTATTCATTTATATGTATATATACTTTTTTCTCCTGATGAAATTATTTTTATTTGAGATTAGAATATCTGTTATTCCACTGAATTCTAATCTACTAATTACAATAGACAGATCTCACTGATATATCTCTATAATTATTCATGAGGTTAGAAAGGAAATAGGTAATAAGATATAATGACTAGGCAGCCATTCCTCTTAATATTAATTGAGAATTAATAAACTGGGCAAATAGCTAGTTGACCTTCTGAACATAGTAGCTTGCCTTAAACAATCACAACTGATGTACATACATGATCACTTGGCTGTCAATACTCATAACCATCTGTTAGGATGGCAACATGCCTGCTCTCAAAATGCTGTGATATTTTAGCTTACAGGTGCCAACTAACTAGATTGGCAGCCTGAAAGTCTGAGAGCACTTTCTCTTTTTTTCTGCAAAAAAATAATGCCACATTAACACCCACATGGCTTCTTATTGCCATACCACCTGTTCATTCTTTTTAAGCCAAAAATGTTCACGGAAAGGCAATATGAGTATTTGAGGAAAATCGGTGAAGATCTGTTGTAAAACGATTACATCTTCTTGTATCCTGATCTATTTTAAAGAAAACAATAATATATTTAAGTGTATAAAACCAGTATGCCTATGAAAAGTTATACTTTTAAGGAATTGAACACAATGCTATTGATATATTGCACTTTTTGGTGAGTACAGGTTTAATATGTATATAAAATAAATAATGTATCCTAAACTTAAGCTGGAAGAAGTCCTATGTTCAATAAACCTTTGCTTCAGAATCACACAGCAAGGGGCAGAGAGAGGAGGAAAGACACTGGTTTGTAGTTCAAGGATTCTAACATTAGTTGCCTTGTTGGTGGAATGACATACACTTAAAACTGTCCCATTATTTTCTTCCATTTCTTTCTCTCTGTTCATGCACAGTATATCAGGAAAAATTATTAATGTCCTAGAATTTCTGCCCTTCCGCTAGGCTGACACTTGAAATCTGAAATGTTAAGGTCTTGAATTTTAGAAGAGCAGTGAGACAAAAAATCATCTTTCCTAAGTTTTCCATACACTCTCCACTCTATTTAAATTACAATATTTCAAGAGATAAACAATTAACTTTTGAGAGGGGTCTCAAGGCTTCCATGCAATTGTAGCCTCTGCATTGAAAAATAGTATTTTATTATTGTATCTATTCTCTGAGGGTAAATAGGCTGACATGTTTGGGATAATTATGGATCTCAGGAGTAATGATAGCAATTGTATAGTAAAGCTTTATCAGCTACTTTACCCCAGTTGGTCATATCAGAGAGCAAGGCCTACTGTGGGTACCTACATGCATTATTTTTAAATTCTTCACAGACCAAGAGTGGCCTCTTTCTTAGCTTAATTTTATTTGTTTTATTTTAGTTTTTATTTTTACTGTTGACACTATTACAGATGTCCGGCATTCACCCTCATCCCAGCTTTGCCCACTTTACTCAGACCCTGTCCTCTTCTCCCTCTGACAGTCACCACATGGTTTTTAAATCTGCCAGTTTAGAGTTCTTCAAGTGGCAGATAAAGTAGCCATTGGTTGTCATAGAACAAAATCTATCAAGAGAATTATTGATCAGTGTATTAGAAAAGTGAGCTCTCTCCATTGCACAGAATGATTTTGACCCACTTAGTCTCAAGTTTGAAGCTTCAACATTAACATTACAGTTCTCAGTAACGCAAATTTTTTTTGCCAGTTTTTCAGGGTAATCTCATTAAATAATTCAGAACACCGAAATACAGTGAGTTAATTGATAAATTATGTGGCACTTATGACTTGATCTCCTTCAACCATCCTGCCCATTTTTGAAATCTAAAATAATATTTTTATTAAATTTATTGGAGTGGTATTAATAAAATTATATAGATTTTAAGTATACATACATTTACATGGCATAATCTGTACATTGCATTACGCATCCACCAGCCAAAGTCAACTCATCTTCCCTCAATGTCACCACATATTTGACCCCCTTTACACTCTTCTGTCTCTTTCCATGCCCTTCTTTCTGTTATCCACCACACTGTTGTCTGTGTCTATGAGTTTATATTTGTTTGTCTTGTTTGTTCATTTGTTGTTTTCCATTTATATTCCACATCTGAATGAAATCATATGGTTCTTAACTTTTTCTGCACCACTCAGTGGTAAGAAAAAAAAGTACTGCCATTTGCAACAATAGGGATGGACCATGAAAATACCATGTTAAGTAAAATAAGCCAGACAGATATCATGGCCTTTTTTCATTGAGTAGACTTCATTAAGAATGAGGAATATTGGTCATATATTTTTTGTTATGAGTGAAATACCACATAATATATACATGTTTTGAATAAAATAAATGAATCAGAATGATGGAGTGCATGGAACAGAGCGAGTTCTTTCTAAAACATTTGGAGGTTTGCTGTGTAGATGTAAGTAATTCTTCTCAATACTAGACTGGAGAAAATGTAGGCCTGACTACAGATAGAAGGAAAACTTGGTGTGGTGATGCTATCATCAAAATAATTCAGAAAGTATGGACCCTGGACCAAAAGCATTTGATTCAACTTGGGGCCTAGCAGGAAAAGTAAATTCTTAAATCCCATCCACAGGAGAAAAAAACAACTTGAAATTAAGTCCCAGTAATCTGTCTTTTAACAAGCTCTTCCCATGATTTCAAGGCATGCTAACTTTGAGGACTACTAACATCCAATTTTAAATTATCAGGGTCTATTTTAAAGTAGACTATCTAAAGCTTATTTGCAAAATGCATTTAGACATTAGTAAAATCCATAGGGAATGTTCAGCTATCTGTGTTATTTATAAATAAAGTTGCATGTGGTTAGAGTTCAGGAACAAATATTTTATAAGAATTGAGAGGCTATCTCTCTTTCTTTAGGCCTTTTTCATACTTCAGCTTTTTAAAATATCTTTATGTTTTGGAACTACTTTGCACCTATAATAATAATGTAGCTGTCAAGGGTTGTGCTGAGAAATATGCACAGAAAGCTTGTCTAAAGCATATGATAACGTTACATAAAATGAGGTATCGTATCAGCATCTCACAACTGTTTGGTTCGGAGCAATGGTGGCCTCACACATGGACAAGTAGGACTGCTGCTTTGTGTCATGCACCTCATGGAGTCCCATTCTTATAGGTGCCTTCTCAAATAAAAAGTTACCCTTTGGAGACTGGCACAGATTGATACCTGTGCTATTAATTAGGTAGTGAGTCCTGAGTCCATCCTGCCTCCCATGTGGGCCCCAGTCTCCTTTCCTTTGGGCATACTCTGACCCTTGAACACTTTTCTGACTCACACTCCCAGGAACTTAAACGTTCACATGTCTAGTGAAGTCCAGGGCCTGATGGCTGAGAACTGATTCCAAGATGGCAGCCTGGCAAATTAATGACAACCCCTGACCAGCTAGCCATTTCATTCAGAGAACACTGTAAGACTAGGCTATTGGAATGTGGCAGATAGGTGAACTTGGGGGCACTCAAATTATTTATATAGTCAGGGTTCATGTAAAAAGTGTTTGTTCTCCACCCACTCTAAGGGTCCTCTAAGCATTGAGAGTTTTTGTAACTGTTTAAGGCCATACAGCTAAAAAGGAGTACAGCCAGGATTCCAAACATAATTTGTGCCTTTTTTCCTTAAACACTATTCTATATCTGTTTATAATTGTTTGTCTCTTTGAGCATGTAAGTTTAGGAAGGCATTATACTGTTACATAGTAATATGAATGATTCATACTTAGGATATGGCTTAATAAAATAATTTATTTGATAAGTACATCCTTTTACCCAAACTAAAAATCAAATGGTATAGTGCTTGAAAATATTTATTTTAGATTTGTAGAGTAGTAATAACAAAATATTAGAAACAAGAACAGCAAATATGCAGTGGCTGTTTTTTAGCCATGAAGCAGAGCTAAATGGTTTTATATAATTTATGTCATAGGTTCCTCCTGTTGTTACATTCTCATTATTCAGACAAGAAAACCAAGACTAAGAGAGGTTAAGCAACTTGCCCACATTGATGCAATTACTTAGTGATAGCCAAGAGTCATATACTTGTATGTCTCCAGGGGTCCATTCTTGTGTTAAGACCTCACTGTTCTGATTGTTGGGAATATAGAACAACCAATTCTTAAGTAAGTAAATGTACTAAACTTGTGAATTTATAATCTCATGTAAGTTTGCTAAACTTTGATGATATGTTTTAGGTAGTCTCATTTTCTAAAGATAATTCAGCATTAATCATGATTAAGGCTTTTAATTGACTTTCTATTACTCAGATACTTAAGAATATTTAACATGAACTGAAATGTATATTTTAATAGAATGAATATATGCCTTAGTGCAATTCTTAATTTTTTAAAAGTGTCAAAGTAGCTGTGTATTTCTGTGTGTGATTAGCATTAACCCCCCTCCAAAAATTCCTTGACAAATTTTACTTTCTTTTTTTTAAATATTTTATTTATTATTTCTAGAGAGTGGGGAAGGGAGAGAGGCATAGAGGCGGAGAGGGAGAGGGACCTGGCTGGAGACCTGGTTTGCAACCTGGTTACGTGCCCTGGCTGGGGAATAGAACCAGTGACCTTTGGGTTTGCACGCTGGTGCCTTATCCACTGAGCCACCAGCCAGGGCTACTTTAATTCTTATCTAGACAATATCATTTGATTGAAAACTGCTGGCAAGCTTCTATCCAAATGGCCTTCAGTATAAAAGCAAGGGTTTGGAAATATGATGTCAATTTATTACAGTCTTTAACATTTACTCAAAGTGATGTACTGAAGATGAAACTAAAAAGAAGTAAGATAATCCATCACATTCAGAAAAGGCCTATGATCTTAATGTCATTTTGTATTGTTATATTTTGCCAAGATTCAAAGTTACCAAAACTAAAATTTAAAAAAAGTGTTAAAAGTCACAAATATGCCCATACTAAAGGCAGTCTGAGATTCTAAAATAACATATTGTAATAATGTTGTTTCTCACTCAAGAGCTATTTAAATATTTATTTTTACTAATATCTGGTCATACAGCCATTAACCTGTATTCATCTTGTGAATGGAAAAACATTAATGATGCTGTTCATTATGTTCATAAGATGTAGAGATGATTACTTCCTAATTTTTAAAGGCACTAAAACAATAACTACATTTCAGCTTTCCCACAGTGTTAAGGGCGAAAAATTGAGAGGAGTAGGTATAAATGGTGAGAAGCAGAATTCTCACCATTAGTGTTCTGGAGTTTAGTTCTATGACACATTAAGATGATTTGCAAATGTTTACATGAATTTTTCTTTGGGCTATGAGATACTGTCTTTTTCATCATATTGGAAAAAAATAGGAAGTAGCCAACCCACACTATAAAAATTTAGGAAATTTTATACCATATTTCCTAAATTCTCAGTTATTACTACTATTAATTAGTGCTTTTCTTTAGCATAAAAATAATTCACAGCAATTTCTTCTAACAAATGCCTCACTATCCTAGACCTTATGTTGACTTAACCATGTCCATATTGTAGGGTCTTTAACTTGTCAATAGCCTCTGTCAATCAACACCATCTGCAATCAATTTCACTGTTTGGATTACAATTGGTGAACCATTATGGTTGATTCCACATCATTTGTAAACCAAGTGGTGACATTTAATACAGATTATGATCCATGATGTAAGGTTATTGAAAGCTTCAGACACTAAAAATAAAAGAATAAATAATCCTCATAAAACTTTAAGTTAAAAAATTAACAAAGTATTTCAGTGATGTTTGGACATAGGGATCTGAAAACATAATTGAGGGTTTTTCCTCTATATTTTTCTGCCTGTGCTTCTCTGTCTCTTTTTGTGTGTTGGTCTCATGCTTATCTACTGCAAACCGCTGGGTCCACATGAGGAAGGAAGGTTAGTGTGTACCAGCCATATATGTAGATAATTCATTCTCATTCATTCATTTTCATCATTGAGCCCGAGTATGACTCTCTGGTCCTACATGGTTGGAAGATACCAATATTATCCAAAACACATGCAATAGAAGAGATGAGGTCTGAAAGGTGTTTTAATGATAAAGTATGAATTTAATACAGATACTGAATGAAATTTTGAGCTGTAATTTAATTTACATGTTTGTTTGTTCTTTTTATCAATATGAGGTACATGGTTATGTCACAAAACAGATGTGGCATGATTGCATTTATATAGGAAATATGAGTCACATTTCATCATCCCTCATATAAAAGCAATGCAGTTCAAAAGCAATCAACCTCTTTGTACTGCACAGATATTTTGTCATGACCCCAAACTAAAGAGTATTAGAATCTTAAAGTTTCCATTAAGAAAGTAACTGGAATTGAAATATGAATAAGAACTTTTTTTATAACCATGAAAAGGTTCACTAAGTAATTAAGGCTTACTTTATTTTTTCTATGTCATGCCCTTTGATAAACGTGATGAGCATTTAAGTCTAAACTATCAGAGAAATTTCATTGTGAAGGAGGACTAGTTATTTTAGTAATTTACAGCTACTTTACCTTGAGAGAGATTAATGGCTTATTTTACTAAATTAAAATAATTATATCTAGCAAATACTATTTTCCAAATAAAAAAAAAATAGAAAGAAATGCTATGGAATTTCATATTTTATTTTCTCTAAAAGAATATGTTGAAGACAAAAACCAATCTGAAAGTCAATATGAAGCTGATGTAATTTATTCACTATCTATCTGTGTTTTAGAAATGGGATTTATCTATGTCTGTGTTAGCATTTTCTTAATATGCCTCGGCTTACTTTTCAATTTATTTCAACATTTTAGTTTCCTGTGATTGCTTTCCATTTCTCACTACTTACTGAAAAAAGATAGTGATTAAAAATGGCTTAAACATAATTGTAATATTAGTGTCAGCACTAGAGTGTTTCAAAGAATGAATGGGAGATAACCAAGTTAAATTACTTTTTTCCATCTACATTGGAATTTTAGTTCTAAATGAGTTCATATTAATAGAAGAACTGTCTGGAGGTAAGATTATTTACACAGTTGGCTTCAATTGAAGTTATTTCATGACAGACCAACATGTCGTTCAGTGAGGTATGGAACTGATACTATGAACAGTAGCTTTTGCTTTAGTTGTTTGTCCTCAGGTTCTATGAAAATGTGAAAGGAAAATATTTAATTATCCTTTTATATTTAATGTCCAGGTAGTGAATCTTTAGGCTATATATTTAAAAAATTCATGTGTCTAAAGTGAGGCTAGTTCTGATTGGATGGCAGCAAGGAATAAATTACACTTTTGTTTCTTCTGTAGATCTTCATTGATTGGACAACTGGATTATGCTTGTGGAAGAATCAGATAGATAAGAAATGATACAAAGAACATAGAGTTTGTGCTGTATTCAGAGTTGCTTTCAATAAAACTTTTTCAAAGGATGAATTTGGGGTATGATTGGAATCAGTGTTTATAAGGAGCTTAAGAAAGGAAATTGTCCATTTTATTTGGTTTGTGTGTTTATTAAACATAACATATATGTTTCTAAGTTGAATATAAAACATGAACATGAGAAATGATTTCAACATGATTTACAAATATGTTATGCATAATTAATGTTCTTACACCCTGAGAAGAATTAAATGAAGTGCAGCAAAAGTGTTTTAACAGTAGGCGATGCAAATTTAAATATTATTTTTACATATTTGGAGCATAGAAGAGACATATGGCTTACTGACAACATCGTTTTTAAGTAAATCAGTAAATAATTATTTTTACAAAAGCTCAGTAATTTTTCTGCTTTAAAATATGCTATAATATTTCTTCCCAAGATGTATAAATAATATGAAAAGTTTGCTTCTATTAAAAATGAAAGCCTTTTCAAATGTGACTTCAAATTGCATTTTAAAAAAGAATTGTATTATTAATTAGCATTAAGAGAGTCTTTTTACAGCTTTTTAGTTCTCCTAAAAGTGCGATTATGTTCCAATATATTACAAACTTTCACAGGCCAAATTACATTTGCAAACAAATAAAGGTCAACTCTTTTAGTGACAAATTATGTGTTTACAGTTACAAAAAAGAAAATACATCAAAACAAATTTTAATGATGTTGTCACCTTGACATTCTCTACTAGAAGAAAAACTGATTTTTGGAATTATATTCTTTTATGTTTATTTTAAAATATTATTTTATATAATAAATAATTATATTATGAGATGATTATGTTGACCAAAATGTGTAGTTTACAGGTAATGCATTTTGTATGTTTTACTCATTGCAGACATATGAGGTCTGTTCTGAAAGTATTGGCCATGCAAACTGTTTTAATTATACTAACATTGGCTTCATACTTTGGGGAAAGACCTCTTTATATACTATGACTGATGTTTTTATGCAATAAGTCTCCACTTAACAATTGAGACTAAAATTAATTTAGGACACCAAAACAGTCACAAATCTTTTTTCACTGAACACATAAGTTGAGCATCCTAGAACAATTTTATATTCAGATATACAGTGCAATGTCAGAGATCTGTGTAGACCTAATGACTGATTATATATTTATCCATTTTTTAAGTTTATATAATTTGAAATTGAGTGATAGCTACTTGCCAAAATATTCAATAGTTAGAAATAAATATTTTCTAAATGCCTGTTTATTTAAGGGGATTGTGGAACTGAATCCTTCTACAATCATCCTCACTCTGTCCTGCCTCAGTGACTTTTATCTTTTTCCCCCTCATATAGCTATAAATTTCTGCCACATTGTGTTGCTTTGTTTTGAGCATTGCCTCAGGTTTATTTCACAGATTCACCAAAAATATTTGAATATGGGAGGAGTGCATCTGTTTTGTGTGAGCCTAATTATCTGAATAAAATATGTAATAAAATGTCATTTATTTTATATTTCTGTTTTTAAAATGTGTAGCCTTTATTCTTATACATGCTATCTAGCAGTAGTTAGTTAAAATAAAAAACTAAGGGGAATCTATAATAAAGTTTTGCAGGAGCTGGCCTTTTGAAAAGGAATAAAGAAACAGGAAAAGAGAAAACAATATTTCATGCAAAATCAGTAATCTTATAAACTTCAAAAGCCTAATGTAAGAAAAAACAGAATAGAAAAATGTTAAAGGGCAGAATTGCTTAAAAGAGTGTTTATAGTAATAGAGGTGAAAAAAGTATCAAGGTTGGTTAGTAGTAATAGAAAATGTAAAGCCAATTAATTTAAGATAAATGTGTAGAGGTCATTAGGATCCAGTGAAAAAAATGAACAGAATGTGAATAAACAAACGAGACAAATTCAGTGTATGTATAGGTGTGTGTATTTCATTATGTATGTGAAAATATAAATATATATTTTAATATATATATATTTTACATTATATAAATGTACTGTATATATCTTATCATATATTTTTGTGTGCGTGAGTGTATTCGCACGTCTATAATGTATATTTTATTAGTGAGAAACTTCCACTTATGTAAAGTTGTATAGTTGAGTTTCTGGATAAGGCATATCCTAGCATTCTTCCCATCTTTGGCTGGGATCCACATAGAAAAAAACATAATTGGATGTTCTCATTATCTAGTTTGTTCTATGCATTGGTAACACTTTGTTATGGTTGCTTTGTCAAAGCACCAGAGATGGGGGTTAAACAAAATTTCATTTTCTCAGGATTATGGCAACTAGAAGGCCATGATTAGGTATTGCAGGTTTGTTTTTTTCTGAGGTCTTTCCCTTGGCTTGTAAAGGCCTTCCCTCTGAGACTGTCAGCATTCTAATATCTTCTTCTTATAACAACGCCAATCATATGGGACTAGGGCCCACCCTAATGACCACATTTTACCTAATCACCCCTTGAAAAAGCCTTTTTTCCAAACTTAGTGAAATTCTGAGATACTGGAGATTAGGACTTCAACATAGGCATTTGAGAGGTAGGTACAGCAATTAGCATTAGAGCAATAAAGAATATTGTACTGGGAATATCTAGAAATTTCTACACTGGTGATACATTTTAATTGTTTGTGACTTATAGCAATTGTAAGTTACCTATCTTTACATATCTGTGTCCCTTCCTATGCTTGGGTTGGCCTCACTAGAAGTAGTGTTAGACTAAAAAGACTAAAACAACAAATTGACTGACACAAGCTAATGGATATTTATTTTTATAAGATAACCTTAATTTCTAAGTTTTTAAACTTTTTATTAATATGTTTTCAATATTTACATTTTCTATTTAAAAAATCTATTGTGTGATCTCAATCAGCTATTTTCTCTAGAAGAATTAGAAAGTTATATTAAATATTGCTATGTATTCAACAAGCCCTAAGATAAAATTTCTATCTATAAAAGTACCTTAAATTATTTGTATTGATATTTTTGTGACAGATATTTTTGTGACAGATATGGGAAAATTCCTTTTATTTTCAAACATAAAGGACAAGATAACAAAAATATATTAAAATGAGATTTACAGAAGCTACTCTCATTTGAATACTTATAAACTTATTTAAAATTAAAACAAATAATTTAGCTGAAAAGCACTCATCTAACCTATTACTTTTATAATAAGAGTTATTACTAAATTGTCACTATGAACAGAATAATTATGTGTATTGAATGTTATTCTCATTTAATTAAATGCAAATTGCTTTAAGTTACTTATAAATACTATCTTACTATTTACCATTTAATGTTTGGCATTTTTAATCAGTGTGATACAATAAATTAGAAAAATAAAGTATAATTTCTTCCTCAATACTAAGGTACCCAAGTTCATAATTTGAAACCTGTTCTATATCTCCTTTGGGGTCATTGGAGTTTTTGTAAACATCTTCTTTAAATGAGTTTTTGTTTTCACTCAGCACTGACATCTTTAGAATGCTCTGTATAAGCCATAACACCCTAGTGTATGTGTATGTGTTTGTGTGTTGTTCAGAAAAAAATAAAAAGAAAGTCTAATAAAAATAAACTACGTTTTTTTTTTTTTCTTGGAAAATTAAAGGAATGGGCATTTCTAGTTAGTAAGAAAGAAATTATATTGTATGAAAGTGACTATATTATAGATATCACCTACAGCTTATAATAATATTTCAATCTAACATTTTAGTTTGAGGTGTAATACTTCCCCAGTAAAAAATAAAATTTCTAACAGGACTAGAATACTAAATATTCAGTGTTTTAATTCTACATTTAGTTTTTGCATTGCTGTAATTTTTTGTAAATTAAAAACATTTTGTAATACCCTCTAACATTTGAGGGTATTACAAAACATAAAATTTGATTATTCCAGGATTTTAAAAATGTAAACTAATACCTATATACAATTTTTTCAAGATTTAAGTCACATGAATATTACTACAGTACCAAAGTTAATATTATTAGAGAATTTGTTGATTGCAGTTATTGTCTCTGTAGCTCAGCCAATTGCTCCCTTATTCATGTGTCAACCTTCTTACCTACTACATAAGTAAGTGGGAACTGTGAAGTTTGAAGCTTGAACTCAATCACATAAGTTAATAAGCATTAGATTTTAGAGAACTCAGTCCGTATTAAAAACAAATAAGGAACTAGTATAAATGACCCATGGACATGGACAATAAGTTAGGGATTGATTGTGGGAGAGGAGCTCAGGTGGGTGGGGTAGGGGAGAGCAATGAGGGGAAAATGGGAAAAACGGTAATACAACAACAATAAATTAATTAAAAAAGCAAATCAGAAGTTTCATTTCTGTTAAAATTAGGTATTTCAAACTCATACTATTAACACTCAAAAATGGCAGTTATAAGTTAATATAAGTTCAAAGAATTCACACAAACATACAGTTGAGTGTTTTTGCAAGAAAGACAATAAAAAATTGTAAAGGATTTTACTCGTAGTCCTGAGTCTAAAAAGTAATATATTGAAGATCATAAGGTAAAACAGGAAGCAAGTACTTGGAGTCATTTCCACTACTGTATGTTTGCAGCAACCACGAGGTTGCAATAAAAAACAAACTGCCAATTATTGATTGGTATTGGCACTCCTTACCAGCCCACTCGCCTTCCACTTCTTCCTTCTTCTTCTTCTCCTATCCTTTTATTTGTTTAAATTACTTGTCTTGACTCGTAGATCACATGAGGGCATGTTCTGAAAGAGAATGATAATTTTTAGCTATCAATCAAAGATAAAAGTTCAGTGAAAAAATATATTCCTTTCACCAAATAACAACCCATGAGACATGTGATTAACATATCCGGAATTCTGAACAAATGATTATTTACTTCAGAACAAGCAGAAGGCTACAGTATATAAAATATAAAAGGAAGATAAAATGAATTATTCAGTAAGTTGGTAAGAAATGATTGAAAACATACACAATTAATATAGGTAGATTAACATCTTGCTCTGATTTCAATGTAAATTATGTTATTCAAAGCTTTCGCAAGCAGTACAGTGTGGGTTTGCTGCCTGATTTCTGGCACTCATCTATTCATAATTTAGCCCTTAGTTTATAAAGAATGTGTAGTTAGCTAAAGGGAGATATAGAAAACATAGTGTAAATTCTATTATCAGCTGGTTTAAAAATATGCTGAGACCTCCTGACATCTGAACCAAACGACCAAGAGCCTGGCTCTCACACACTTACTTCCCATCTGTAAGTGGGGAACCTGGAGTAGCCTCCTGCTTTTCAGACTTGCTCTCATGAGAAAACTCTTATAGGAAAAGCTAACCTAAGCTATTTTTTTTTAATTTCTTTTTTATTGTAACTCACTGCTGGGGTTTTAGTAACTATGTTGTACATCCAAGAGTCAGGCTTTTCCCAGTCACATTATTTTCTCCTTGCCTTAGAAAGCATATACCAAGGGGTAGAGAGGCAGCAATTTACTCTTAGAACATATCTGAAGAGGTAGAAAGGTGGAAAAGTTCTTCATCCATGAGTTAATGTTCCATTTCACCTTCCCTTTTAATCTGTTGGATTTATAAACCACCTCCATGATCATTAAGGGAAAAAATCGATACATCAGGACAATGCTACATCTACCTTCATAATATGGCTTTTTACTCAGGAGCTGCCTCTGTTTCTCAAGTATGCTTCTGAAAACAGTTAATAATTTTGTTTTTGCCTGAGGCCATGTTTACATTTATCGGCTATTTCCCAGCTAAAGAACTTGTGAATGATGACGTTTTATTTTCTTAGCTACCAAATCCTGGGTTGGAAAATTGTCTTCTAGGTTCTGCTTCAAAATGTAACAATTTCTTCTTGAGTTCATCCCTGTTTTTTAATGTATGTACCCAAAAGGAGCCCTATTGGTACTTTCAATATTCTGTTGAGGATCTCTTCATACATCAGTCCATTTGGTACATGTTCTATCTTCTGCGTTACTATAGGCAACTACCTTATATCATGTGTGTCTCGTTTCTCAACCTTCCAGTAGCAACTTTTTTCTCCTGTTTGACACATCACCACAAATGAGTTTGCTATTAATTTAGCCCCCAGTCACAACCTTCTAACCATATTTCCTGTTGTTATTTAACAATGTTGAAAGTCAATGCTACACGTTTCAAGTTTTGTTACAACAGTCTTACTACGTCTGGTAATATTTCTGATTATTTTTCAGTGTTGTTCTGTTAGAGTTATCCCAATTTTACCCCCATCCCCATTGCTCTGCACTGTCCATCCACCCCTCATTCTCATTGAATTCCTGCACTGTTGTCCATGTCCATGGGTCATTTATACAAGTTCCTTGACTAGACCATTCCCCTTCTTTCTCCCTTTATCCTCCCTCCCCTCTGGTTACTGTGGGTCTGTTCCTCGTTTCCCTGTCTCTGGTCGTGTTTTGCTTATTTGTTCACTCAGTTCCTTTTATAGGTGAGATCATATGCCATTTGCCTTTTGCTACCTGGCTTATTTCACTTAGCATAAAACTCTCCAGTTCCATCCATGTTGTCACGAAAAGTAGGAATTCCTTCTTCTTCTTCTTCTTCTTTTTTTTTTTTTGTTCTGCAGAACGGTACTCCATTGTGTAACTAGACCACAGATTTTTGATCCACTCATTTACTCCTGAGCACTTAGACTGTTTCCATATTTATGATGATTTATTTATTGTGGCTAATAATTTACTAGGGCATAACAAATCATATTGAAACATAGTGTCTTGGGATAGTAAATCTCAATAGTAAGAAGAAAGCTAAATAGTAAAGCTTTTCTTCATGCATCTATGGGCTGGCTGTACACATATGGTGTTGACTCCAGAGACTCAGCTGGTGTGGGGTGTAGAAAGAAAGTTCACTCACATCTATGTAGTATTACTATAGGTTCTTGACTGTATATTCTCAATTCTCTTTCATGTATATTTTCTTATTCCATATGGTCTTTAATCATCCAATAATTCAATCTGTACTTTTCAGGTTGATGGCTTCTGAAAGAGAGTTACTTTAGTTATTTATTTATTTAAATATTGTATTTATTATTTTTGATAGAGAAAGGAAGGGAGAGAGGCAAAGAGGGAGAGAAACATCAACATATGGTTGCCTTTTATTTGCTTCCAGCCACGGACCTGGCTGGAGACCTGGCTTGCAATCTGATTATGTTGCCGTGGCTGGGAATCGAACCAGCAACCTCTGGGTTCACAGGCCAGAGCCTTATCCACTGAGCCACCAGCCAGGGCTAGAGTTACTTTACTATGTATTCAGGATTATGTTTTTATTTAAGTATATTTAGGCCAACAGATCAGAAAACCCTGTCTTTGCAAAAATACAATGCCCAAGTAAAGGGGCCCATGGGGAAGCATAGCAGTCAGTTGGGAGACAGAATGACCCAGGAAAAAGCATATATTGCTGGGAGGGACAAGGAATAGGCATGACCCTGTAAGAGGTTTAGGATTGGATAGTCTGAATAATTTTAGCAAGCACTGGGCTGCAGGGGTGGGCCCTAGTTATCTAGTGCCTGACCCTGGCCTGATTAGGACAGGGAGACAGTGTCCCTGAACAGGACCCTGACAAAAGGAGGCAGTTAGGAGTATGGCCTCAAGTTAGTATGGTCTGCATGGCCAAGTCTCTTAGGTAAGTTGTTGTATCTAGAAATTGCCTAAACTTGGGAGGGACAGACCCAGCCCAGGCCTGCATGACCTCAAGATGCAAAGCATCATAATGTATGGAAGATAAAAATGTGATCAGTACAAGAACATTCAAAAGAAGAAGAAAGTCCCACAATGCAGTGGATATGGTGCTATATTACCCAGTTTTCCCCTCATGAAAGAATCAAGTCTCCCAGCTGTTGGAGGCAGTATTGACAGAAAGCTTTCTGAAAGCAACAGGCAAAAGAGTTAATATGAGTGGTGCAACTTGCTGATATAAAATGGAGCATGTCTAGAAAATAGGAATTCTAGCGCTGCTTCTCTGCCGTGTGATAACAATGAATTAATTGGCAGTTACACTTAACACATCCTTAACAGGGCAAGGATATTAAAGATCCACCTCCTTTAGGGATTAAGGTCTTGAATATCCTATTATCCAAGCAGCCGAGAATAACTGAAGTGCTGGAATAGCTGGTGGAGGAAAGAGATGATGATCAATTATGACCACTGGTGGAAATATATTTCAATCACTCTCCTGGATTAAACATTTTATTACTTTTTAAAAATTTCATTTCCCCACTGCCTTGGAAAGTCAATAACAGGGAGGCTTTAAGAGACACAGAAAGATTTTAAGGGGAGTGTTTCTGTTCATTATCTCATACAAGTATGGCATGCATTATGTCAAGTTGTAGTTTAAATGCGTTCATTTCTCTGTAACTTAATAAATCAGTAAATCTGTTAAAAGGAGAATATATATATACACAGTGCATTTAATGTCCATATTTAATAAGCATTTATGTATAGAGATATGTGTTTGTAAATATATTAAATATTGCTCACCATTACAAGTTGTAGATATTGTATAGTGACAATGAGTTTATTGTCATTAGTTTATCATTACACATTATTACATATGATTCATAATATGTAATATTATGAATATTACATAATGTAATATTACATTATTACACATTGATTCTATGTTTAGGATTCCTAAATCTAACTTTACAGAAGTTTTTAAATACAAGGCAACTAGAAAGGCATTGAGAGAATTGGTCATTGATGCTTTATTTTGGCTTTATAGTATTGATGCAAATAAATATATCCTGCTTGTGGTTTGTTGCTACACATTAAGATGCAATTGATAAGGAGTAAAGAAAAATAGATCAAATAAACTTACAATCAATAAAATGCAAATTTCTCTCATTTCCAAGAGGAAACTCTGCCATAGAAATATTAAATGTTTTGCCATAATTATATGTATCAATATGTATCATATATGTATTGATACCATAAAATATATAATTATTTTATGGTATCAAGAGTTAAAATGTAGAGATTCAGATGTAGATCAGGCCCTTCACTACCTCAGACAGATAATATTATTTCTATTATTTAAAATACTTCACCTATATGAAACCAAACAATATTATTCCATTAAGTGGAGAAATAACATAAGATTAGTGGGTATTTCGAGAATAACTGAGAGAAACAGGAATATTCAGAGATAAGTAGCTTTGCTTGTGATGAAGCGATGTAAGCCTCATTTGTATTCTTTCTACTTTGTTCTCTCTAATATAAGTTAATATGTATGTATATTAAAAATTTAGCTAGGATTTTATTGAAATAAATTTAATCCTTTGCATAATATATAAGGAATAGGTTTTAAATGTCATTTTTATTTAGTTGGTGCACAACATTACCTTAGGTGTACAACATAGTGATTCAACATTTATATACCTTACAAATTATCACCACAATAAGTCTAGAAACTATCTGTCCCCATACATAGTTACTATGCTATTATTGACTATATTCCCTATGTTGTACATTATAGCCCAATGACTTATTTTATGTTTGAAATATTTTTATTCACTATTTTTAGAGAGAAGTGCAGAGAGGGAGGAAGAAAGAGAGATAAACAACCATGTATGGTTGCCTTTCACCTGCCTCCAGCTGGGGACCTGGCTGGAGACCTGGTTTGCAACCTGGTTATGTGCCCTGACTGGGAATCGAACCAACAACCCTTGGGTTTGCAGGCTGGTGCCAATCCACTGAGCCATGCTAGCCAGGGCCCATGACTTATTTTATAATTGGAAATTTGTTCTTCTTAATTACTTTTCCACTTTCTACTCAACAATGTGTTTTCACATGTGCTTGCAGGGGTGGGCTATTTCCAGTTGCTTATAATATGAGAAGCTCAGTTACAATGTAGATTTGAGTACCACTGAGCAAAAATAGAATTGCAACATCCCTAGAGGACCAAAATGCGACAGGTGGATAGTGAGAAGCAACACCTCACTGAACCAGCAGCACATATCATGCATGTGGAAAACAGGTACACAAAATACAAGCATAAAGGTAGGAGCTTTAGTCTATTAATTAAGCCACATTCATGCTTCAGTAATGTTGTGATTTACCACTCCTACTTCCTAGAGCCTATGGTGTAAAGGCTCCAGTGCCCCAGTGGCTACAGACCCTGGGTACTATGTGCCTCCAACTGAGATGTCATGACAACATTAAAATAGTGCCCACTTAAGAGTACTTTGTAAAAAACTTAACATTTTCTTTTACAAAAGAAATTAGTAAACCTATTACTGCTTTTTCAAAATTAAAAGCAATTTTTATGTTACTTTGAATACTTGCTACTGTGACACAGGTGCTACTGTGACACAGGTTACCTAATTTGTCTATTTATGTAATTTAACAATATTGCTTAATTCTTTTTAAAACATACTACACACTTTCTACATATAGCACTATAGAGCAGTTTTATTTTTTATTTTTTTATTTTTTTCAATTAAAACATTGCAGGCTGTCTCTATATTGAGACACTTGTTTTAAAAGATCATGATATTTAGCCCTGGCTGGTAGCACAGTGGATAAGGTGCCGGCCTGTGAATCCAAAGGTCACTGGTTTGATTCCCCAGCCAGGGCACATAACCAGGTTGCAAGCCGGGTCTCCAGCCATGTCTGTGGCTGGAGGCAGGTGAAGGGCAACCATACATTAACGTTTCTCTCCCTGTCTGCCTCTCTTCCTTCCTCTCTCTCCCTAGAAATAATAAATAAAATTTTTTAAAAAAATAAATAAAAAATAAAAGATCATGATATTTTAAGTACTTAAAGACACACTATTTGCTAATATAGTATATGACAGAGAGTTAATTATTGTGCCCTTTATTACACAGTATATGCATGAAGGTACGTGATGAGCATTTGCCATATATTGTTAAAGCCCAATTAGACAGCAGTATGCAATTGTATCATGACAACTGAAATCCCAGGCAAAAGGCTTGGAAACACATGCTCAGTGTAGGTCTTCTCTGTGGCATCGTTGTCAGTTGTGAGCCTGTAATATGGGTTGGCCAAAGTGTTCCTTCATTTTCCCCCCATCAGATGGCTCTAGTAGCACCTAGTTGTATTTAACTTCATTAGAAACAATTTTGTTAGACTGCATTGTGACACTGTCACACCAGTGTGCAGTTAGAAAAACTTAGCAAAATTGGTGAATATTTGTATAGTCATTTTAATATTGACGATGAAAGAAAATAGGCAACATTTTTGGCATGTTATGCTTTATTATTTCAAGAAAAGTGAAAATGCAACTAAAATGCAGAAAAAGATTTGTGCAGTGTATGGAGAAGATGCTGCGAGTGATCAGACATGTCAAAATGAAGTTTCAAGCTGGAGATTTCTCCTCGGACAATGCTCCATGGTCATTCAAACCAGTTGAAGTTGATAGCCATCAAATCAATACATTAACTGAGAACAAACAATGTTATATGGCATAGGAGATAGTTGACATATTCAAAATACCGAAATCAAGCATTAAAAATCATTTGCACCATCTTGGCTATGTTAATTGCTTTGATGTTCAGGTTTCACATAAATTAAAGAAAAATAATTTTTTAATTATATTTTTACATGTGATTCTCTACTTAAGTGTAATGAAAACATTCCATTTTTAAAACGAATTGTGACAAGCAATGAAAAGTGGATACTTTACAATACTATGGAATGGAAAAAACTGTGGGGCAAGTGAGACGAACCCTCATCAACCACACTGAAGGCTGCTCTTTATCCAAAGAAGGTGATGGTATAAGGTCGGATTGGAAGGGAGTCCTCTACTATGAGGACTTTCCTTCCAGAAAACCAATACTGCTCCCATTAGATCAACTGTAAGCAGCACTTGACAAAAAGCAATACAGAATTGGTTAAACACACATACTGTTCCATCAGGATAATGCAAGTCCACATGTTTTTGATGACCAGACAAAATCTGTTATAGCTGGGCTGGGAATTTCTGGTTCATCTGCTGTTCCCAACAGGCATTGAACTTTTGGATTTCAGTCTTTATAAACTTCTCTTCATGGAAAAAGAATGATTCTCTTGAAGACTACAAAAGGCACTGGAATAGTTCTTTGCTCAAAAAGATTTAAAAAATTGACACTATATAATTATGAAGTTACCTGAAAAAATGGCAGATGGTAGGGGAGCAAAATGGTGAATATGTTGTTCAATAAAGTTATTGGTGAAAGTGAAAAATGTGTCTTATTTTTACTTAAAAACCAAACGAACTTTTGAGCCTCTCAAGCATTTCTCACCAAGGTAATGAAATGAAAAATTGCATGTTCAGAGATTTAGCGTAGGGCTAGTTCACAGCAAATGATCAGTGAAAATGTGATCTGTTGATGTCACTGGTAGTATGCATCGTTTTGTGCATACTAAATAGTCCCTAATTTATATTAATGAAAAACATGAATTTATTGGATATTGTTAGTTATTAAGCTTTGAAGTGAAAATGTAAAAAGTAGCAGAGGCACTGAATATGTTCCAAAAAAGACATACAAATGGCCAATAGGTGTGGGAGGTTATCACTAATCATCAGAATCTGCAAATCAAAAGCACAATGAGATGCACCTCACACCTGTTGGAATGGCTATCATCAAAAACATATGACATAACAAATGTTGCTAAGGGTACGGGGCAAAGGAAAATTTTGTGCACTAATTGTAGAAAAGAATCAATACAAACATGAAAATTAGCATGGAGCTTTCTTAAATACTTGAAAATAGTATCACTTTGTGATTCAACAATTCCACTTTTGGGTATTTAATTGAAAAAATGAAAATACTAACTCAAAGGATATATGCACCCTATACTCATTGCTGTATTATTTAGAATAACCAATATATGGAAACAAACTAAGTTTCCATTGACAAATGAACACATAAAAATGTTGTCTATATATTTATATATTTATTTGGATAGATACATATAAAATAGAATATTATTAAGCCTTAAAAATAAGAAAATCCAATCTTGTGTGAGAACATGGATGGAATCAAACCTAATTTCTTTTTCTGAAGTAACACAGGGAACTATAATACTTTTTTAACACCCAAGACCAAATAAATACTCTCTACTTGAGGAAAAGAAAACAGCTCTTCTTTTCTTTCTAAGTTCTACCAAAAATGATCTTAGGTTGATTGAGCAATGAAAGTACCATTTCCATGTTTAAGTTAGTGAGTGCATTAATTAAACACAATAGACAAATCTTAAAAACATCCAATTTTTCTAGTCTTCTATCATGACTCAAGACAGGCTCAGAATATGATTATGTGATTAAGGAATGTGCCCCTGAAGAATATTTTTATATTATGCTATGATTAGTGGTGTCTCAAGGGCTCTGATTATTCTGATTAAGTAAAACTACTTTAGCTGTCAAGTATAAAAAATGTATTTCTAAAATGAAAATTAGAGCACTTGAGCAGCCCAAATATGGTGGCAGAGAATAGCCAATAGTTTTTCTGTTCTGATTCTATGGTGCCAGATTTGTCATGAAAGAGCAGCAATTAAAGGTATCTGACTACTATTTCCTGCATGAGATTAAAATAAAAATTATGACCAAGAGAGCCTCTTTGCATTTTCCATGCACTATGTGCCTTCTAATGAGAAGGTCATCTTGATGAGACTGGCAATTTATATCAATAGGATGAGGAAAGGCTCTTTGTTTGTGCACTTGTGTTACCATTAAGGAGTATCCTTTTCCCAAAAGGTGGTGGAGTGATGAATGCACATGTGAATGAACTGGATAAAAGTCCAGCAGAATCACTGCAGGAATACTGAAGGAGGAACCACTGCGCCATTTTTCTTTCTGGCAACTTTACACTGGCTACTGATTCTCTATTCTTTCTGGTTCCAAGTCTGCAAACAACTCCTACTCAAACTTTCCTGTGGGCCAAGGGAATGACTGTAAAGGTGAACTGGGCCACATGTCACTAAGGCCCAGCAAAACTGCTGTGAAGTCCCAGAATGTCACAATTGTGTAGAATAAGTCTGTTTATCATTCTTCATGGAGAATCATGAAAACCTTTATTTTATTTATAAGAAGGAAAAAATAAGTATTTTGTATTTTCACCTGGTACTTGTTCTGGAATAAACTAGAAAATAATGTCCTGATTTGGGGTATTCCATGTTGACTATTTAGGGTCGTAAAAGTTGTGCGAAAAATGGAAGAAAATAAATTGATGGGTTAGAGCTGTAATTTTAATTTTTATTATTTTTCTATTTATTTTAAAGATTGTATTTATTATTTGCAGAGAGAGGGGAAGGGAGAGAGGCAGAGAGGGAGAGAAGCATCAATGTATGGTTGCCTTTCACCTGCCCCCAGCTACTGACCTGGCTGGAGTCCTGGCTTGCAACCTGGTTATATGCCCTGGCTGGGAATTGATCAAGCGACCATCAGGTTTGCAGACCAACACCTATCCACAACTTAAGTTCTAGACTCATTGGTGGTGGCTGTCATAAGGGTTCCTCACTACTATTGTTTTTTGTTTTTTTTTTTTAAAGATTTTATTTCATTATTTTTAGAAAGAGGGGAAGGGAGAAAGGCAGAGAGGGAGAGATACATCAATGTATGGTTGCGTTTCACCTGCCTCCAGCCACAGACCTGACTGGAGACCTGGTTTGCAACCTGGTTATGTGCCCTGGCTGGGGAGTCGAACCTGCGACCTTTGGGTTCGCAGGCCAGCACCTTATCCACTGTGCTACCAGCCAGGGCTTACTGTTTTTTTTATTAAATATGTTTTGTTATTATATCACAGTTGTACCAGTTCCACCCCCCTTTTCCCTTGTCTGTCCATCCCACCCCGCTCCTTCCACAGTCAATTCCCATACTCTTGTCCATGTGCATGGGTCATTCCTACATATTCTTTGTCTAGTATTTTTCCCTTCTTTCCACCATTGCTGCCCCCCATGGTCACTTTTAGTCTGTTCCATATTTCCATGCTTATGGTTTTATTTTGTTTGTTAGTTTATTTTATTCATTAGACTCCTCTTATAGGTGAGATCATATGGTATTTTGTTTCACCAACTGGCTTATTTCACTTAGCATAATACTTTTTAGGTTCCATCCATGCTGTAACAAAAAAGTAGGAGTCCTTTCTTTCTGCTGCATAGAATTCCATTGTGTAAATGTACCACAGTTTTTTGATCCACTCATTTACTGATGGGCACTTAGGCTGTTTCCAGCACTTGGCCTTTGTAAATTGTGCTGCTGTGAACATAGGGCTACATGGGGTCTTTTGAATTGGTGATTTGAGGTTCTTAGGGTACTCTTACTCTTAGTAGTTGAATTTCAATTACTTATCAAGTAAATTGATATTTGGAAAAGTTTAAAACTCTGGAGAAAGTACATGCAAAAGAAGCCTGTGAGCACAACAAGGATGAAAATTAGAGTTATTAGAAAGACTTGCACAATGCCTTTAAACCAAAAGTCCATCCTGGAGCCATTGGAGAGAACCTGCCCCATTCTAATCCCCAATCTGTAAGGAAATAGTCTTCAGAGCACAGGTTTGTGTGGAAAGCAATTTATCCTTCTGATATACAAATTAACAAATTTAAGAAGAAAACTTTTAAGAGAGATTTAACCATAAAAAACTTGAAACCAGCAAAATGATGGAAAAAATAAGCATGAAAAGATGAGAAACAGAGAACAAAGAAGTCAGCAAAGTTTTGGGCAGAAAGACACACATTTTAAAAAACAATTTCCTAATAGCTAAGCTTCTTGGGAAAACTGCCTTTTTCCATGATGACTTCTGCTTGCAAAGATTCCCGAAGAACCTCTATTTTGGAAGAACCATCAGCAAACCTGACAGCAAAATGTATGAAGTCTTTTTAATTAGGAGACTTTCACGGGAGACATAACTTCACTGAAATCTTACTGAAGCATTTGCGGGAAAGAGTAACAACCCTCCAATGAGGTTGAAGAATAGTCTTACCGTGCTGTTCTTCCCAGTTAAATCGATATAGGGCTGAAGTTCACACGGTGGGGGTTAATTTTCAGCCTTAGGAAAGCCGCTGAACCCGTTAATCCTAAACTTGGGTGCATGGCATTAAACCTCTAGTTATTTGGCCTTACCAGTCAATAGAAAATGAAATCCAGGCTAAGAGTTGAGACCTCCAGAGGGACAGTGCGTACAGTAATAAGCTCCGATGAGGATGTACGATTTGCCCCTGGAGGGGACGTTAGGATCTGATGATGCTCAGAAGGCCCTCCTTGGAATGAGATCTAAAAATTAAACAGTACATTCGAAAAGCATTGTTTTAAACTGATTTGTAACAATGATGCTAACTGTGAAACTCTTACTTAGTGTACTCGCAAACTGTGCTGGCCAGCTTGATTTACAATGATGGTATTAGGACAATTTTATTTTTGTATTTTTTAGAGATGAGGGTGTAAATTACATATAAATAGCTTCAAAGCAACTTAAGTATTTATGAAACTCACCTATATTTGTTTCCAAAGATTGCAAATATAGTGAAGAAAACCTATATGTTGCATGTAAGGAATGATTATTAAATTAATGATGACATCACAGGGTATATAAAAGGGAATGTCTCTATGGCACAGTCATGAACTTTGGCCAGAGCTGATATCAAGCATCCAAGTTTGCTCAAAATGTGCCACATTCTCCAGGGTTAGTTGCTCCCCAAATGGCAAGAGCAGAAGTAAGATGATATGATTGACAGCCTTTTATTACTTTTTTTTTTTTTTTTTAGTAGGAAAATGTGGGACTCAGGACTTAAGCACGTTAACCCTTGTTGGCAAGTCAATTTACATTTCTCACATTAACTTCCTGCTTCTAATAATTTATAGCATGTAAGCATCCTTAACACTTCTTGCCTTTCATTTGGTACTCCCCATATATCATAGGGCTCATCACTGTAAGAAGACTGACCTAGGAAACAATAGGGCAGTGGCCAAAAACAAATTACCATTCATTTGAGGACTCCTTTCCAAATCAAAACATTGGCAAAGAAAAGGCCACTATAACTGTGACCTTGGCTGACTGCAATGCCAAGCGGAAGGGATGATTTTATTATCTATGGAACTCTGAAAATGGTTGGTCCTAGGCTTTGGGGGAATCGCTGATGGCGTCAGTCAGGGGTCCTTCTTTGTTCTTAACAAAGGACTGACTGTGGTTTTAAGGCTTTCTTGAGGCCAGATTAACCATAAACTTTGAGAACCCAGGGACTGCAGTCTGGCTTCTAGGATCTAATTAAACTAAGTACGCACTACAAGTTGATTGTTTAATCTGATCTTGAAGCACTTTTACATAGTAATGGTGTTTAAATTATTTTTCCAGACTTCTATAGTTCTTCCATGAATTGCCTTTACTTTTTTGACAAGGTTTTATAGTAGTTATAATAGAACAGTTAGCTTTCTTCCAAATATGTCATTTGTTTTGGTTTTTGAAATCTTATTTTTGATAATTCTTCTAATTGTTCTCCCCTGGTTAATACAAATGTAAAAAAAAAAAAAATACATTTAAACATACCATTTCTAAATTGCATATGTTTGACTTATTGGCTTTCAGTTTCAGTGGCTGCTATTTCCAATTATTTTTTTTCATAATTTTGTTAGACTGCTTTCTCATCATTTTTCTCTTTTGTCTGCTATAGTTTTAATACTTTAAATTATTTTGCTAGTATCAAATAATATATTTTCTGCTTATATCTAAGATATTATAAGAATAGGCTAGTTGCCCTGGCTGGGTGGGTCAATTCATTGGAGCATCATTCTGCACACCAAAAAGTTGTGAAGTTGTGGGTTTGATTCATTCATAGGCTGTGGATTCCATCTCTGGTTGGAGAGCATATGGGAGGCAACTGATCAATGTTTCTCTCTCTCTCTCTCTCTTTCTTGCTCTCTCAAATTAACAAGCATATCCCCAGTTGAAGATTTCTTTTAATAGGCTAGTAACAAAATAGTAATAACCAGATTAGACTTTTGTGGCCAATAAGCAAGTTTTACAATGTTTGTGTGTTTGCATGTATCTCTCTGTGTGAATTTAGTGTGTAATTCTATATTATACAATTAAAATGAATATATTATTTAAATAAAAATTAAAGTAATTACATATTAGTATTCATGCTTTGAGACATATAGACGAGGTATCTGCCTAGATCATATAAATGGATCCCCAGAGCTGTTTAGATTTTAAGTAAAATTAAATTTATCTTCTACTCTGTGTTCTGATATAGTTATAAAAAGTCTTAAAAATATCTTTAAAATTATCTCATAAATAGTCAACTATATGGAGTAAGTTTTAACCTTTATATCTTTGATAAACTATGCAAGCTATACTTTTAAATTATCTTTCAAAATTTAGTTAAGAGCCCTTGTATAGGAAAATTTTTATGACTCTCACATTTTTCAGACTTCCCTTTGTGTTTATTTTTCTTTTTTCCTTTTTTATTAAAGATTCTATTTATTATTTTCAGAGAGAGGGAGAGAGAGGCAGATATGGAGAGAGATATCAAAGTATGGTTGCCTTTCACCTGCCTCCAGCCATGGACCAGTCTGGAGACCTGGCTTGCAATTTCATTAGGTGCCCTGGCTGGGGAATCGAACCAGCAACCTTTGGGTTCGCAGGCTGGTGCCTTATCTATCCACTGAGCCACCATTCAGGGCCTATGTTTATTTTTCTATAGTTACTTGAAGCACACAAGATTTTAGTGTCTGTCACTAAAAGTTAATTTTCTTGACACTATTAGAATTTAGGTACTTAATGCCTGTAAGAGTGGATGAATGATTAAATCTCAATACATATTTATTGAATGAATGGTTGAATAAATAAATGAAGGTGATCTGGATATCCAGAGCTTATGCATAAGAATGTGGTCACCTTTCTTTCTTTCTTTCTTTCTTTCTTTCTTTCTTTCTTTCTTTCTTTCTTTCTTTCGTTCCTTCTTTTTTCCAAAGACTATTTATTACTTTTAGAGAGAAGGACAGGGAGGGATGAAGAAAGGGAGAGAAACATCAACGTATGTTGTTTTCACCTGCCTCTAGCTATGGACCTGGCTGGAGTCTTGGCTTGCAACCTGGTTATGTTCCCTGGTTGGGAATCGAACCAGCCACCTTTAGGTTCACAGGCCGGTGCCTAACCACTGAGCCACCAGCCAGAGCCCATCTTTCTTTCTTTAAAGATATTTGCTATAGGTACTCACAACAACAGCCTAGTGATTTCATAGCAGAGTAAACCCCACATTTATCTTTTCTGTTTGATGGCCCTTGATCCACTGTCTTTGTCTTTAATGCATCATTCAGATGATCTACCTATTATATTTGTATATACCAGTCACTTATTTGATACTTTAGGCATTTCTTTATGACCAGAAGATGTCATTTATTTTTGTTTGTTTCTTTGAAATGTTTTGTTGTGTTTTTCTTTAACCCTGTCCTAATTCTGTTTGGATTTTCTAGTGTATTTTTATTTTTTTTCACTTTTCAGATTTTAGCCTTTTTAGTAAATCACACTTTTGATGACTTCATGATTTTGAACCATTTATTAAATTTGGTATGTGAAAATCAAAGTGAAGATTTTATATAACATACAAAGTCATACACAAGATTTTCACTTACACTTGTTTCTTTTTTCTTTTCATCTCATCTTTGTGTTTTCTGAAGGTGCTAATGGAATATTAGACTAAAGTTTGGAAACCTTCATGCAAAGGATATTTTAACATGCTCTTTAATTACCAAATATTTAAAATATTAATTTATAGGCTTTAACTGGATCAACAATTATTACAGTTTACAAGCTATATCTTTATGTTTTGATAAATAGTTGGATGAAAGTATAGATAGATATATTTGTATAGTTAGATATAATGCATAGATAGGTAATGATAGACACACAGATATGCAGATAGGTTTAAATCAAATTAATAATATTTTTACTACATATATGTTCTACAACTGCTTCCTTAAAATATTTCTCAAAACACTATTTTATTCTCTCTCTAGTTTAGATTTTTAATTAATTTGACTTTGTGATAATGTATAAAATACAAATTTTATATATATATATATATATATATATATATATATGTAATTGGAAAGAATGGATTTAAGAAAAATCACTCAGAAATTAGAACCTTTAAACAGGCCTCCAGTGAAAAGTACTATAAAAGGTTTGAATGGCATAAGAAAGTATAGGTTAGAAAAAACCAGAAAGTCATTTATTAGGAGAAAATATGATATTTTGCTCAACATAAGAATATACCCAAGTGTTCTAATGTGTGATATTAGTGTGAGTTCAAGTTTCCAAAGTCATGGGGAAGTTTGTATGTTCTTTTTGTCTCTAGCTAAACACAAAGTATAAATTGAGGACCTGCATGTTTTCTATTTTGAATTTTAGCTTGCAGTGAATTTCTGTATTATTTCAGGATAGGATTCTAATGTTTGGAACAGATAGAGTCATTTCCCATGAAAATTAAATTTACATCTTAAAAACTTCCATACTAAGCAATTGCTTTGTCGAGAAGACTCATCTTACATTTTATTCTATTCTTCGCTGTGAAGTGACATGTATCTCAGCGGCCACACTCAGGCTTCCTGCTGCCACTATGAATGTGTATGAAGCCAATTCCCATGCAGGAAAATAGCTCTAGGACTGACATATTACTAGTTATGTAAGAAGCTTGTGTTCAACAAACTGCCACAAAAATGAAATAACTTCTCTCTCAGTCACCACTTCTCTGAGAATGCAAGGTAATGGATATTGAACGCAACTCAGTTAATATGGATCAATTCAATTTCAAAACCTAAAATTTTGTAAATGCTACATTTAAATGCATTTGCACAGACTACATAAAATTTAATGTATATTTTATCATAAGATATACATAGCAATACCTTTAACAAAAATACGTAAGTATGCCCATTTGAACTCAGTCCAGAATAAAATGAGTTTTGAGACAGTGTGATTAAAAAAAAAAAGAGAGAGAGAGAGAGAGAGAGCTTCTGAGAGCACTGGAACACAATTTTTTAAAGTACGTGTAAGTTTATGTTGGCATGGATTTTGTTACATTTTCTTTGACATCTTCCCAGAATAAGATATATTGTCCAAAAACATGGGTTATGTATGCTGAATGATTCTTATATCTTTACTAATAATGTTATTATAAAATTAAAACACCCATTTCTAACTTTTTACATAGTATTTTTGGTAAAGTTCAGTTTTACAAAGAAACAACTCATCCAACTGCATAGCATTCTTGAATGAATCAAGGTCAGGTGATCGTAAATCTTAACAGACATTTAAGTAAATGTGTACTTTTACCAATTCTTAGAAACAATAGTAGTGTCTGCATAGATTTGAAGCCAACTTCTAAATACAGGTCCATATTGCCCCATGGCCCTAATTTGAGCTAACATTTTATGCTGATTCCAACAAAGGGTGATGGAGAGCATAATATATGTGAGGTAGAGCAAGAACTAGAATAGGCTACTCAGACAAATAAATCAGAAAAACAATAATTAATATGAGGTTTCAAGTCATTTCTTAAAATGACATAGATTCAATATAATATTAATCTATAGTTTTATTTTGATATAGTTGATTAAAGATATTTTCTTTGTCACAGTGAATATTGCTCAGTAAAACAATATTAATTAAATCCCAAAGATCTCTAGATTATATTTTTGGAAAATATGACTGACTTATACTTTTTGTTATAGATTCTATTTTCTGAATTCTCACAGATGTTAGACAGTAATTGTTTTACAGTAATTGACTTATAAACCAATAAATAACGTTTCTGGTCCAAAGCAATTTATCTGATCTCTGGAATGAACATATATATTTATATTTACTTTTTATTTATGTACTTCATTAATTATGTATTAATTTACTTATTTACTTTTATTTTTATAAACACATTTTTAAATACAGAATATGTCCTTTTTCATCCTGTAATAGTTAACTGGTGCAAATGCTATTGTGTCTTTTATATAAACTGAGGTTTTTAAATTCAAAACTTACCAACTAAAATGTTTTTGGTCTCTTTTAAAAGCTGTGTCATGAGACCCAGTGTTTATCCTTCATTTGTTACATAAAAGGCATATCAATCTATTTTTAAATATGTGTGTATAAATTTAGCTGTAGCCCATATGAAGTAATATACTCATCTATTTATTTAGCCATTTATTCAACCAAATGGTATTAAGCCCAAAATAAACCAGCTCTTACTTTACTTTCCCCTAAAATAATAAACTCAAAAGAAAACACTAAGCCTAAAACTTCCTGAAGTCCTGGAATATTTATCTGTAAATGCTATTAATTTTAGGTAATTTTAGTTTTACTGGAATTAAAGTAGATTATTATAACCTGAAGAACAACAGCTGTTGATATTTAAATATTTAATACTATAATACTATGTTTAGAATTTTTAGACATCTTTAGAATCTTTAAAGGTTGGAAAGATAAATATTAAGCAAAGGGAAAGCTAAACACAAATTGTGCAAATGGAAAAAGTTAATCATGAACAGCTTTGTATTTTCACCTATATTATTTTAAACAAAATGTCATTTTAAAAAAGTTAAAAAGCTGCTTGATATATATGATTAAACTGGCATTAGCCAGAGAGATTAAACAAATGAAAAAATGAAACCAAACTTCCAATTAATATTTTATGTTACTATGAATATTTGTTGCATAATCACATATTCATCTGCATAATCATTTAATTATATTGGTTATATGACTGATTAAACTATTTCATTAAAGCATTTTAAAATCATTAGTAAAGTTACTAATTTTGAAGATGACATTTATATTAACCTAGTTAATTTTATCTAAACATATTTTTCTTTGAAATGTATTGTCTTTCCATTGTACATTTATATCAAATTAATTTCAGCTAATATTCTTGGAGATGGTATGGGGTCAGTTTTTTATATTATTGTTCTAATATTTATAATCTTATTTGTACATCATTTACAAGAGCCTGTTGGTCTATAAAACTTAGAAAAATGTTATGTATTTACTTCAAAACTAGTTCTGTTAGATTTTTAAGTGTTTTATCTTGACCCAAGGAAATATAAATTATGAGACATTTTAACTATAAAGGCATTCCTGTGCCAGTGTTTATATTTTATGCAAACGAGAGAGCTCTCTCCTCATTGACAATGAAGATGTCCTAGGTTTCCAAACCAAAAGGTCATTGGTTCAATTTCTGGTCAGAGCACATGCCTGGGTTTGGGGCCAGGTCCCTGGTGGGGACTGAGCCAGAAGGCAACCAAGTGATCTTTCTTTTCTTTTTTTTCTCCCTCCCTTCCCTTCTTCTAAAAATAAATATAATCTTTAAAAAAAGAAAATAGATCACTGGATATTTTTGACTAGAAAATAAATTTACTTTAAAATTCACCTGAAAATTCTAGAACTAAAATGAAATGTTTTCAGTAAATATATAACAAATCTGCGTGTTTACCTGTTGTAGTAAGAACATCATACTTGGCAGCTGTGTGTGGGGCTACCATTTGGTTAAGTTTGCTGTTGATTGCAATGCATCAGATGCATTGGTTTTTCAGTAACCAAACAGAATAGCACTGATTTCTACGACTACACTGGTAGGTAATATTGCTTTTGTTTACTTTCCTGTAAGTGGTGAGAGGGGGAATTTCTTTCATGGTCTTCTGAAAGAAATAAGGATTTAAGACATAAGAATTTACTTATTGTGAGTGTAAGAACTTGACCCACTAAGAAAGGAACACGTGGTTTGACAAAGTTTTTAAGCAAGTTCCCTACTCTTGAAGGGGTCCATGATCACAACTGATTTCTCCTTATATCAGCATCAGCTCACATAAAATAACCCTTACAGCATAGACTTTGGCCTCAGTGCCATTTCTCAGGTTGCACTGTTCCTGCTTTAATCGTTGGACTCAGTCTGTGAACAACCTTCTGTTCATCCACTTGGGATATTTCTTGAATATACATGCATGAAAAGAAACACTTGTTGGCAGCCTTTTTCTCTTCTCCTGGGAATCATGATGGTCTCTGAGTCATCGCCATCCCTTATACTACGTAACAGGGCTCTGAGCTGTTCCGGCAATGATGCTCCTTATCTCTGGGCAGTGGTTAAGTGTAAACCTTGCCTTTGTTGTGCCAGTGTTCTATATCCGCACTGATACTAGTTCTGACACATCACCATCTGCATGTTGTCTTGGGCCTACAGATGACAGACACTGTCAAACCTATAACAAGCATGTTCCTTATAAACTGTCAAATCTAATGTGCTTTGGACCATCCTGAAGGACACACTCATCATCAGTTTCTCAGCCATTATATTGGCTCCACACACTCTGTCATGGCATATTTGGAAATGCCACCCCCTGTCACTTGGCCCATGATACTTCTAAAGCAATACCAAGGACACATTAAGATTAACCCCAGGGGCTCTTTTAATCGTTGAATTCTATGTTTCCTCCATGTCATGCAACTCCACACTATTAAACTCAGTCTCACACAGCCTTCTATTCTGATTTAGTACCTGCAAGTTGTAGTCAAAGTATGGCTTTTCTGTTTCTTATTGGTTCATATTAACTAGGTCCAGCAACTCCCATTGTGAATCATCTCTCTTCACAGATAGAGTCCATAACTTTGCAGGCTATAATGTGACTTAATCCTAACTTTTTGTTAAATGACCATCAGGGAATGTGGGAGATGTCTTAGAGTTTTGTTTTGCAAGGAATCTGCTTAATATGACTACACTTCTGAGTCTCCAGGGATTTGCTGTAGTCTAACCAAAGAAAGCCACTTCTCCAGGTTTTGAGGGGTCATGAAGATCTGGTTGTTTAATGCTCTTAAACCCCTTCACTCAGATATCCTCATCCAAGTCTCAGGGCCCTATTCCTTGTATTTCTGACTGTCATTTCGACTTAGTGAAAAAAATGATTGATTCAAAATTCCACTACTCTCATAGTCAGATTTTGGGCCAGATCATCAGCATCAATTTTCCTCCAAATGTAGGAAATTATAATCTCTTTAAGTGATAATGAGTCCATGGACACTTTTTAACTTTCTTACAATGTGCTCAATTACTAATTGGCTTATTGAAATTGATCATTCTCTGCACTTAATACAATAGTGATGTATGGCCACAAACAATTGATTCCACAATCTGTAATTACCATTCCCCTGCATCTTTCTAATGCTTTAGATATAACATAAAATAGTGAATTATATTCCACCCCAGATGATCACATATAAAATAATTAACAATTTTAATAGTACAATATAAATATGTCAGACAGTAGTATTATTCCATTGGCTTATCAGTTGCTCTCTGATTAATGAGAGATCAAATTTCAGAATCATATAAATATATGTTGCTACTTAGAACCACCTCTGTTACACACTGTCTTAAGTCAGGTTTCCCAGAAACAGGCCTGAGACAAGGTCTGCTCAAGTAGACATAGGGAATTCTCTGAAAAAATGCCAAGGAGGCTGGTTCCTTGAAACAAAAGTACACAATTCTGACATTAAACAGTGCTGAGTTGTAAGGAGGACATTGATCAGTCAATCCATTTTATGAAGGCATTTAATACTGTAGTATCATAATATCATCAAAAAGAAGTTCGATGCATGTGAAAAATCATGAAAAATAAAAATAGAGCTAACAACCTTTGGATTTTATTTTTATGTTTTATGTATATTTTATGCTTAATTATTTTGTTACACACCTTGAGTTCCCTTCACTATTTAACCATAGCTTAAAAATAGTTGCACTAGGAAAAAGTTGATTTATCATTATCAATACTATCATTATAAGATCATTTTCAAGATGATTTAATTGAATTGACATGTGTTAAAATATAGCAGGTTAGGTTAACATGTGTGAAAAGTATACTTATGTGTGTCTAAGCGTATAATCAGTTGTTCTGGTAAATTACCAAATCGTGTAATTTCTCAGACATCAGTTACTTGAATAATTTTCCAAGGTAGCTTTTTTTTAAAATTCTTGATATTGAACAATTTTTGTCCCAGCTGACATTCTATATGATGTGATTAAATTATGTTTGCATAAAACTATGTAAGTTTCAAGTCACAGTCATCTTAAAAATTTATTCATTTCAAAGGAATAATGTATCCATAGAAATATGTGATTTTGCTTCATTGTTCAAACATAATGGGAACACTGGAATGTGTTAAATACATAAAACTGAAGCATGATTTATAAATTTGTATGAAAATCTACTGATAATGCCATCTCAATAAAATGCTTTTCCATCCTTATTTTTCAACACAGTTTATGGTTTACAGAAAAGTAAGTAAAAATTCAGGTTTTGGAATAATAATATTACATTGCTAGACAAAATGTTTTGAACATCATCTAAAAATGATCACATAATAATTGAGCTTCTCTTCAGGAGTAGTTTTTCTATACAGAATAGTACTCAAGTTTAGGACTGATATAAGGAGAAAGTGAAATATGACATGGAAACCAAGTGCCATAAAGTATTCCTTGATATGTATAACAGAGACAAAATTATAGTTTTTAAAAGATTAATAGATGTATTTTTTGGAGGAACCTGAGACATTTATTTATCTGAAATTATGCCAGAATCTGTGCATTTGTGAGAGAATCTTACATCTTCTACATTGTCTCTTGTTTTATGGGATCTCAGTATCTCCTTTACCATCCTGCTCCTAGCCACCCTGTTTTTCTCATGACATTCAGTTAAAACAATAGGAGCATCTAACTAAATTTTAAATGAGTTGTTCCAAAGTGATAGTTCTAATATAATCTAATTTTTTAAAAAGATTTTATTTCATTACTTTTAGAAAGAGGGGGAAGGGAGAGAGGCAGAGAGGGAGAGATACATCAATGTATGGTTGCATTTCACCTGCCTCCAGCCACAGACCTGACTGGAGACCTGGTTTGCAACCTGGTTATGTGCCCTGGCTGGGGAATCGAACCTGCGACCTTCGGGTTCGCAGGCCGGCGCCTTATCCACTGTCCTACCAGCCAGGGCTAATCTAATTTTTAAAAAGAGATATTAAAATACATGCCAAAATTTGTTCAGAATTTTCGTTGGGACCTATGACATAATTAACGGTAGATAATCTTGAAGCTGACTGCCAGGCTTCCCTACATGTGGGACTTGGGATGGTTATGTGATAAAAAATAATAAGGGTAATTACATTGCATTGAAAAAAAGAGAAATGTAATAATTAAATAAATAACACATGTAGTGATTTCAAAATAGTGCTTGGTACCTAGTAAACATCAATAATTATAACTAAAACTATTATTTATTTCTCTTTAGAGATGTGATATATATCTAATATATATATATCTGTCTAATAGAACTATGTTATTCTTGCAAAATTTTTTCTGAAATAATGCTTACTATTTTCCCACATACAGAAGTAATATGTATTCTATTAAAGTTTAAACTGACAGCTGTTGCTGACTTGTGCAGATTATGGGTGAAAACAGACAAGATATGTGGTGAAGAGTCACTTTGTACAACTCATGATGACAACTGCTCTGGGGAAACAGGAGAAAAATATAAGGGAGGATAGTTTAGTGTTAATAATAAAGGATTTATGCTTTAAATATTTATTAATTATGATTATTAAATATAAGAATGTGTAAAATATTTTATGCTTTAAATTGAAATTAAAAAGTTAAATCAAAGAGTATTTGTCTTCCTCCTGCCCAATTTTCCTTTTCTTTTGTATACATTAACTCATTCTAGGAAACTGGACAATTTTCTTTTCTTATTTTATACATTAACTTATTATAGGAAACTAGACAAGAGTTAAGGAGTTGATTGTTTATTACCTAACTCTGTTTTAATAATTAATATCTAGTAACTAATTTATCATAATACATTCACATTTATATTTGCCTTTGCCTTTTTAATGCTAATTTTAATTTCATATATGCATGATATATATGCAAGTTACTTATGCCTTTTTGTAATAATTTTTGCAAAAATTTTGTTATGCAAATTTCTCAGTATTTTTCTATGAAGTTTCTTGATTCTATATCTTGTTAGAATGATCTCCCCTACTAAAATATGCTCTCCAATTTACTTTGCAATTTTAACTTCAAGTATGTTATTTAGTTTGACTCATTCAGTATAAGAATACATTTAAATATAAATAGATATATTTTAAGGCAGCAGAGAAAATAATCATTTTCCATTATCTACCACACTCCCACATCTTTGACTTATATATTTTGAGTATCTGATGAATATTTTGGTCTGGGGCTGATAGAGTGGGTAAAGCAGTAGAAAGATTTAATCAGAGCACCTTTAATCTCTTTTTTTATTGCTCACTCAGAAAACACATTTACGTCTGCTCTGGAGTGGTGAAATTCAGGCTTCTTTGCTATTTAGGTAAATAATTTTGAATGAGGCTTATCCCAGTGTTCATGCAAACTTTAAGAAAAAAATACCCAGACAATATAAATGTATCTTAAAAAATTATTGTAAACATATAGGGTTATGAAGATTGTGCTTCCCATTCACCGAGATAGTCATTCACTGACTTCATTTAGTTTCTCTCTAGCTGCTCAAGTGTAATAGAAAACCCAGGGTGTCAGGCACTACATGCTGTCAACAGTGCATTTAAATTCTGACATTTTTGCTTCCTACTGAATTGATTTCATCTATCTGTTTGCTTATGCAGTGGAGTAACCTGCTCTCATGCATATCTTATCTTGAGAAAGGCACCACAGAGGAAGTATTATGAATTCTGCTTTTCTATAATCCACAAAATAAGAAGAACACAGCTCTTCTGCTACTTTGCTTTATTTTTAATTATCTTCACATTTCTTTATGTTTTTGTCAAATACCAATCAGTTCTTGCTCATCCCCTGAATCAGCAAAAATTGGTAAAGAGTACAGAAGCAGTTTGGGAAGGTTAGTCTGCTACACACCACCTGCAAACCTGAAGATTTGGACACAGCCTTATCTCAACAAAAACAACACACAAGGGAGGACCCAAAAACCAAAGTTGATTTATAAGAAATTGTGTATTTAGTCTTACATGTTTAAACTTCAGTCACATTCAAAGTACTCTCCATTTGATGCCATACACCTAGCAAGAAGGTTTTTCCACGGCTCAAAACAGGTTTTGAACTCATTGATGTCTTTTAGTGCTACTGCTGTTTTTCGTTTCATGTCTTCCATATCAGCAAAACATCTCCCTTTGAGGACTTATTTCACCCAAAGAAATAAAAAACTATCACTCAGGTGTGAGATCAGGTGAATAGGGAGGATGAGGCATTTTTGGTAAAAAAACTCACGAACACACATGATGTGGGCAGATGCACTTGTAAATCACCCATTATGAAATGGGCAAACATGTTGGAAGGGCCTTCAAAAATGTTAACTGAGACCAAGCACAGCCTCTTACAACAGCACCAGTTGGTACACTGATACAGATGGGTTCCTAGAACGCTCAGCCAGCAGAGGAAACCTGTTCTCCAAGGGGTCCGCCCTCCAGAAAATAGGACCATTTTGTGGAGTGGCGGTGGTGTCTCCTTTCATAGTTTCAGATTAAATTTATTGTAAGACTGGTTGCTAATTTACTGAGGATTTCTTTAAAGAAACAAGTTACTTCTCTCTTAATACTTTCAAGATTCTCTTTGTTCTTATCTTTCAACAGCTTGATTTTAATGTGACTGCTGTAGGCCACTAGGGGTTTTATGTCACTGAGTTTGTTGAGCTTTTTAGATTTATAGGTTCATGTCTTTGATCAAAGTTTTGAGCTATTTTTCATCCTTTATTTCTTCAACTATTCTCTCTTTCCCTTTTTCTTTTTCTTTACCCACCCCCTGGAACTATAATAATGTGCATTTCATTCTGCTTACTTGGTGATGCCCTAGAAATCTCTTAGATTCTGTTTATTTTTCTTATTATTTTTTCATTCTGCTCCAATAATTTAAGTTGATCTATATTCAAGCTTATTCATTCTGTCTTTGGTATGCTCAAATCTGTTTTTAAACACTCCAATAGATTTCTGATTTAAGTTTTACTTTTAGCACTAAAATTTTTGTAATTTGTATTTCCCCTTGATAATCTAATTATTTTTATTCACCATTCTTATTTCCTTTAGTTCGCTGTCCTTGTCTTTTAGGTCTTTTAGCATATTTAGAATGATTGTTTGAATGTCTTTATTAAGAATAACTTAATCTTCCTCAAGGAGTTTCTGTTCATTAACTTTGTTTCTTTAAATGGGTCATTCATTCTTGTTTCTTTGTATGCCCTATGACACTTTATTGAAAGCTAGATATTTGAATATTATAACATGGTAACTCTAGAAATTGGTCTCTCTTTATTCCCCATGGCTTGCTGTTCTTTTTCCTTGTGATTACTAAAGGCTGTAGTAATATATTTTTATAGTGTCTCTTCCAAATTTTTTTCCAGAGATTGTATTTATTATTGCTTGTGGTCTCTGTTCGCATGTATACAACTAATGTTCTGACAGAGATTTCCTTGAATAGTAGAAACTAAAAATCATGGAAAGAAACAAAACTCCTCTCTCCAATTCTTTGCATATTGGCTCTTCTACAGCCCTACTTCAATACTAAGCCAGGCTTGCAATGAGACGTGCATACCAGCCTAGGGTGAGCATGTAAAATCTTCCCAGGTTTTTCTGATCGCACACATCTTGCTTTGGGCATGTATGTGACTTTCTAAATTTCCCAGTATACATAAAGTCTTTTGAAGGCTCTTAAAAAACTTTTTCCTGGCTTTTTCTCCTAGGCTTTAGGAGTGCTACTGTTTATGTGTAGCTCAACCATGATTTTTGTCCCAGGCATCCATGGCTTGTTGTTAATGTTATAGTGGTCACCACTTTTCTGGACTGAGTGAATTTAACAAAACAGACATGAGCATCTTGTGTCAGTTCTTCAGGTAGTCACTGGATGGTCAGAACATACCTGCACAGTCTACTCTTCTCTTGCTAAAACTTGTGAGAGACCAAATGACACATTGTGAACATGAGTTGCGATTATCAAGATGGCCACCAAAATGAAAAAAGGGAAGTAAAAATAACAAAACTTTTCAACCACTTTACAGTTGCATTTTTTGTTGTTAGTATTTACTCGGTTACCGTTAACCTGTGACAGTTTTTCAGAGTTCTGGCAATATTGGTTCTAACAGTTGCTACTTGTCTGTTTCTGTTGTGGGAACAGAATCTTGGAGCAGCATAACACACAATTTTGCTAGTCTCTCCTGTGTCTATCTTATATATCCTCCCTTAGGAATATTTTTAAAAGGAATACAGGGCCAAAAAGCAATCTTTATAGTATTCAGCAGTATGAAAATTATAGGTGACCTTTCTATGACAAGGATAAAATTATCTTTCTCCGAAGGTCATTGAGCTTCTCTCTACTTTTATATTACTAGATATTTGTCGGATATAAAGTAGAAATAAAATCCATAAAAATAAACCATTTGCAATGGTCATAAACATCATTTTGCTGTAGTAATTTTTGGAATTGGTAAAGCATCTCAGTTGTACATATTTTGAATATTGAAATAGTTACCATCTTCCTAGGAAAAAAAGAAACATCTTTATTCATAAGATTATTAATTATTGTGAAATATTTTGGAGTTCTTGTGATAGGGTCTGATGAATAGTTCTGGTTTAAAACTTGTATTTTAAAGCAGAAAGAAAACCTAGGGTGGGCAGAATATTCTGGGGAATTCTAATGTTTTCATCCCTATACAAGTTCATTTTCCTGAGAAATAATCATCCTTTAGCTCTTGTGTTTTAAACTCTCATAAATTTTATTTTAAATGATGAAGAATTAGTTGTACTGTTTTATTCATCTTAATAAATGAATGTTTTTCACTGTCTTTAATTTTAGAGGAAGAAATAAGATAAGCAGAGAATTGGATTATAGCATTGTTATTGCTCAATGTAACTCTTTCCCTTTCATCCATTCTGTCTTTAATTAACCACCAGAAATCAACAAAATTATTATTGGTCTCTTGGCTAGAAAAATGATGTACATACTTTCCATGTCTCACTAGGTAAACACATTACAAGAAGGATAGGGGAGGATCTTTAAATACAAATTCTATACATTGATTGTATTTTATGGGTTTATGTGTTTACCCTAATGGAAACATTTAAATAAATACTCCAATGAGTCAAGCTCTTAAACCACTTAAGATAGTCCCTATTTAGGCATTTTTAAGATAGTCCCTATTTAGGCATTACAAACCTAGTTTGTAATTTTAAATCTAAGTAGGACTATTCAGTGCTGTGAGTCATGAATTAGTTAAATGATGTCTAAAGTGTCTGAGATATTTAAAAAATGCCTTTAACTTTCCATGGTATGAAACATATTTATAGAAAATTATAAATACAGAGATTATTTAATGTAGGTTAAATTTAAGTTGTGTTTTTAGTGACATTAGTATATTCTCCTCAAAGTTACATTTTCTTTTAGGGGTAAATAAAAATAAACCGGTAACCATTTTACTCATATCACATTTTATATTTAAATCAAACTTCCAAATTTGTTTTTTTTAAGTACAAAATTCCATTGTCTTAAAATCCATTCTCAGGTAATTTTCCTCAATACTTCTCATTATCTTGAGAACATATTTGAATACTTTACAAAAATCCCTAATTTTAATTTTTTTCTGGAGCTTAAATAGTTTTCACTAACTCATCAAGATTAGTTTTATGATACTCATGAAATAGCACATAACAAACAATAATCATTGGTTTGGCAGATGAATCATTAAAAAGGAGTATGGAGTAGTGATTAATGCAGAGTTAGATAGTGAGGGTCTGAATCATGGGTGTGCCAGTCACAAGCACTGTGAAATTTATATTTCATTTTAGTCATCTATAAATATGACAATACCAATTGCAGGTGTCTGATTCAGCTCATTGTAAAGATTAATGAGTAAATGTATATGCAACATTTAGAAGAGTACCTGGTCCACATAATCACTCTGAAATCATTTGTTGCTATACTCAGGATTTCATGAAACAAACATATAAACAAAAACTAGCAGTCATCTTGCTGAGTAACCTCCATTTTCACAGACAGCAGTGTGGTGATAGTCAGAGGAATGTTGGAAACTCAATGAATTTGGGCAAAAGTGAGGGAATGGGATGGAAGCAGTCTTTGCTTGGGGCAATGGGCACATGTTTTAATGTGCAGATGATGTTTTATTGAGTTGTGCACTTGAACCCTGCATGGTTTTAAAAACAATGTGACCCCAATAAATTCAATTAAAAAATCATAATAAACAGCTTTCAAGCAGTGCCAGCATTGGAATTCCTAGGGGAAAAAACAATTTGTGTTAATGCTTGTTCTCATGCTATAAATGCAACAACCATGGATAATTTTAAGCTATAAAAATAACTTTACGAAACATGGAGTAGGAGACTAGATCAGGAGATCCTGTTTACTGTTTGCTTTTACTGTATTTTATTCAATTTTAATTTTCTAAAACTCATTTTTTAGTGACAGGTATATTTAAGAACCGATCTGTGAAATTTTCTAAAATCTGCATTTCTGAGCTCCTATAGACCAGTCCCCAGCTCATGACTGGTCTCAGCCAAGTAGTCTCCTATTCTGATCATACTATCCCTCCACCTATTAGAATAGATTTTGACCCATGCTTTACATAAAATACCAAATTGACCTTTCCATTTTTTGCCATTTGCCTTTCTCCTCTCCCTTATATAACATCCTCCTGTAAGACAATAGGTTTTAAAATTCAAATTCAAGAAAATGTCTGCTGAAAACTCCAACATTTAGTTCTGCAGTAGTACCTAACCTTGCTTGGCACGATAGCCCATAGAAGTGCCTGACAACCATCACATATGTTTCTGGCCATATTATAACTAGTGAAACTTGAGATAAGTTTTACACTCTGAAAACTGACTTTTTAAAATGATTTTGTTAATTTAGCAGAAGCTTATCTACAAGAGAAATGAGTGTTATCTGGTGGTGAGAGCTCTTTTGATATTGAGCTGCCCATTTTGATGCTGGTTTTTTCAGTATTTGCACACCCTTTTCTGTTACTAAAGGGTAAATGACCACTTCTTAGCATGAATGTCAGACATTAAAAGCACAACCAGAAAATGAATGAACACAGCAGTTGAAGGTCAGAAAGAAACAAATAGCATAGACATGCCAGTTCCTTTTTGCTTGATACAATTATAGAGCCCTGAGCTGAATATATTGTGCCTCTGATAGGCTCAGGCCTCACTGATCTGAAGTAGAGCTGCCAGCCAGCATGGAGAAAAATAGGAACTTTCTAATGTGAAATGATTAAGGCATCTTTCCAATTCATCTTCAACTATGATACAAAGTGAGGGGGTTAAAATTATAGGCTGCCTTATAAGGAGTAAGGTAATATGCCCATTTTGCAAAATTTGTATATAATTTACTCAAACCTCTTTCTCCCTCATTCTCAAAATTGAGTCTTCTTTAATGTCAGATACATACTCAGGGAAATTTCCATCCTTTATTCTACTGAGCTGTTTGCTAAGGGAAAATACATTTGGACAATAGAGCTCCCATTTATTTTCCAAATGTCATTTAAAGAAGTTATCAGATGATTTTCAATGGTTTTTAACTGCGTGCATCATAGTCTAAATGGATAATGAAATACAGAAATATAAAATGCTATTTCCAATAACTTTTAATATCAAATAATTTTTATAAACAAAAAATAAGGGTCATTAGCATATACCATTTATCTAGATAATTTTTGCAGGTAAATTATTTTACATGTATTTTCTTATTTTATCTTCAGAAAAAAACAAGTAAGGTCATCACTAATTTTTAGTTCATGGATGGTTCTTAAATATATACAAGGCTTGTCCATAATATGAAAATAGATATTTCTTGAAGAAGATAGAAAATAAAAAAATGTTGTACTTCAGTTCCTTTCAAAGTAGTCACTCTGGGACCTCACACATTTCTGCCAATTGCCATCACCTGCCCTGCCTTGTTTTTCTGAATCTCATCTGCTGTCTGAAATCTCTGTTTTGTCAAATGTGACTTTAGTTTTGAAAAAAGCCAGAGATTACAGGCACTAAATCTGGACTATAAGGGGGCTGAGGCACCTAGGTGATTTGCTGTTTCACTGAAAAACTATGCACAAAATGTGATTTATGAGGGGGTCCATTGTGATGAAGCTGCCAATCATCATTTGACCATAGCTGTGGCCGTCTGAATCACCTAAATAGTTTTCACGTAGAAATGTTCAAGCTTAACCCAAAATTCGATGCAGATTCATTACTCTATTTGCTCAGTCATTTTGGCTATGACAGCCACGTAGTACACATGCTCACTCAACGACTTCTACTACCCCCACTAATTAGTACTGTGAAGTCCTTGTCTACTACACATGTGTATTCCAGTCCACTCTCCTTGCTTGGCTTTCAGGTTGTATCAATGTTGTGCAAACAGTTGTTATATTAACAATGGATATTTTCCAGAGGGGCCTTGTACAATCTTGTAAATGTTCAATGTGTATACTGTCAACTATATCAAAGATCAAGTATCCTTTATATTCAAATGCATTTCTTTGATGTAGTAATACGTATGTACATAGATGAACAAGTGCATGTTAAAATTTAAAAATTATATTAAAATGATGTGTAATACTGAATAATTTTAACAATTTTTTGTAGTTTTGTGCTGAGCACTGAATTCAGCTTCCTTTAAAATAACAGTGTGATTAATTTCACTTTAAATTCCTGTCATGATATAAAATTATGCTAAAAAATGGCCCATTAGAACTGAATTCATTAAGTGACAACATGATGACATCTAACTTAATAATCTGAGGAGGAAAATTCGGGATAGTTATGGGAAATGTTGATTGATTGCAATTGATCTGAAATTATCTGTTCATTAAAATACCACATCCTTGACAGCTTAACAAGTTAGCCTTCATAATGATAATGAAGCAGATAACACCACACTGTACATAAAGATGTGGTTTCATAAAATTCAATATGTTTAATAAGATACTAAAAGCTTGATCATACTCAATTATAGTTTGGAAAATTATACTCAACTGTATGCTCTATTAGTTTTTAAAGGTAATAGTTTTATTTCTACAGTGTAACATGATATTTCTCTAAGAGTATATACATTCATGATTTTACAATATTTTGCATGTACATATGTAAATTTGAATAAGCAACTTTTTCAATACAATTTGATAATATTGCACAATGGCTAAGAATGACTTATTTAGGGCAATGTTGAAAACTTATAGAAAATTCTCTAAACTGTAACATTTGAATAATGACTAAATGCAAATAAAACCCTAAGAATAAATACAGAAAAACTTTTAAAAAAGTTTCACAGAAAAAATGCAAATATAATTGCAGTTTGAGAAACAGCCATCATTAATAAACAACTTATTGGGCTTTTCGAGCAACTTTTCTAGGTATTTATAAGAATTCAAGGTGTTTTATTTCTGTAGTAAATCAGATCAGTTAAATTTTAAAGGCACATTTTATTTTTAGAATTTGAGTACATTTTTAGTCACTTGGAAACCTGAAGATTTCTGAAGAAGTTATATAAATCCTTTTGTAAGTAACCATCACTTAATTTTATAAAGACTAAATAGCCTTTGTTGGAAGCAATAGGTCTCAGAGAAATACTGTAGAGCCTTTCTAGGTTTGATTGCTCAGTCAAGGCACATAACCAGGTTGCAAGCCAGGTCTCCAGGCAGGTCTGTAGCTGGAGGTGGGTGAAAGGCAACCATACATAGATGTCTCTCTCCCTTTCTGCCTTTCTCCCTTCCCCTCTCTCTGAAAATAATAAGTAAAATCTTTTTTAAAAAGTTTAAAATATTCTTCTATAGAACTTAGTGCCAAGCAAATGAAAATTGGATCACAATCCATATAAATAGAGAAGTCCATTCATATAGTAGATTTGAGATTATGTAAAATTTGTGATACTATGGGTGTCATTAATGTAAAACTGCATATAATTTCTCCCTAGTTGATTTATCATTCCAGATAAAATATATTCATGCAACCTCCTCTGCTTAAAATCTTATACTAGTTTTCCTTGCATGACATCAGGACCACATACTGTTGGATACCCCTTCTCTTTTAAGGTTAATTTCCCAGAATATTCTGCCAGACACTACATAGTTTATTCCAGAATTTCACAAACACTTTTGATCACATAACACTCTTTTTACTTTTAAGTTTTATAATGACCAAAAATTAATAAGAGAACAGAATAAAAGGCTCTCATGAATTAAGGATAGTTGTATAAATGACTTAATTATGGTAAAATGTTATTGAAATTGAATATATTATTTTATATAAAGTATAACAAAATATAATTGCAAATTTATTACATTAAAGTGAAAATAGCAAAAAGATTATATCATATTGTGATACATTATGATTAAAACAAAATCTGAACATAAGACTCCAATTTTTGTTTTAACATACAGCCTACCTTCATGCATTCATGGCAGAGAAATTTTAACTTACAATATTAACTTAAAGTTGGGAGATAGCAATAATATAGAACAGTGAGCATCAAAAACACATATTAAATTAATGTAAAATTTGGTTTGTAAGTTATTTTTATGAAATAAAATGTCTGGCTAAATTGTTGATATTAAATATACAAATGTTTTCAAACTACTTCTTAGGTAAAGATATTTGATTTTAAATGTTTGTAATGATAAAAAATGCCTATTTTGCCCCTAACATACTCTATTTTCTTTCTTAGTACATATCAGCTCTATGCACACACCAGTCTCTAGCCATTTCTTTATAGAGGTTTACTATTAATAATCCATGTGTATGCATGCATGAAAATACATATAGGGCACATCATTTTTATTATTTTATGTTAAGTAAATTTAGCTTCATTTCTGGTCTACTATCCAGGAAACAAAGATGACTAGAAAAGTACATTAATGTCATCTCAAATGCTTTGATATTGCTACAGTGAGATTTTACTGTATTAAAGAACAGATAGCATGAATGCTTTTCTAACAAATGTTTAACAGACCCTTTTCTCTTTTAACTTTACTCTTTTTATCCTCACAGGTAAATCTCAGTAGTGGCTAGGACATACATTTTTCAAATCTAATTTTTAATCTCCAGTTGAATTCCTTGTTTGAGATCAGAGCCTGGGGATTAAAGATGATATTCCCACATGTGTGTTGTCTTTTTTGCATTAAAATAGGTCTGAGCTGTGTAACTAGCAAGATATTGTTGTGCAAATGATGTTATGTGACATTTGAGGTTTAATCATAAATGTACATCTTTTGCCCTGCTCTTTCTTGGGTGAATCATTCTGGAAAGCCAGCTGTCTTGTCATCAACACACTGAAGCAGTTCTGTAGGGAAGTCATTGGCAGGAACTGAGGCCTCTGCTATGGATGGGCATTGACTTGCAAACATTTGAGTGAGTTACCTTGGAAATGGACCCTCTCACCCTGGTCAAAGAGATAAGTCATTTTACACACAATTAACACCTGGAATGCAATGTTATAAAAGGCTGAGAGGCAGAAGCATCCAGTTCAACTGCTCTCAGATTCTTGACTCTTAATAAGTTGTGAGGTAAATATGTTGGTTTTGTAATTTTTATATTCATTTATTTATTGATGAGAGACAAAGAGAAACTTTTATTTGTTGTTCCACTTATTATGCATTCTTTTTATTTATTTAATTTATGTATTAAAACATTTAAAAATATATTTATTATTTTTAGAGAGCAGGGCAAGGAGGGAGGAGGAAAGAGAGAGAAACATCAATGTATGGCTGCCTCTTACCTGCCTCCAGCTGGGGACCTGGCTTGCAACCTGGTTATGTGCCCTGACCAGGAACTGAACCAGCAATGCTTGGGTTTGCACGCTGGGGCCTATCCACTGAGCCACCAGCCAAGGCTATTACTTCATTCTTGCATTCATTACCCAACTCTTATATGTGCTCTCACAAGGTATCAAACCTGAAACCTTGGTGAACCTATATTGGGATGATGTTTTAATCAACTGACCTACCCACTAGAACCTTTCATTGTTTTTGTTTTTTTTGAGACATCAATATTTGAGCTAATTTGTGACATAACAATAGGTGCCTAGTATAAGTGCGTATTGTCTAGCTCAAAAGCCAACTTTCATTATCCCTAACCCTCAAGAAGGAAAACCCAACCTGTAGTCTTCCTCTCAATGAGAGAAGTCACTTAATGATGAAGTTTTCTTCTTTCTTTCCTTCTTTCTTCTTTCCTCTGGTCATTGACCAATCCTTATTTCTTATGTTTTTTAAATCAAACATTTCTATATTTCTTCAACTAGATGACAACAAACCTAAATTAAGTCACCATGATAATTACCCTAGATTACAACTGTAGTTTATGAATTTTGTCTTGCTTGGCCTGTACTTCTGAACACTTAAATCCATTCTCTACAAAGTAGCAAATAGAAGTATAAGCATAATTTCTAAGATATTACAAGTTTGGTTCCAGACCACTGCAATGAAGCAAATATCACAATAAATTAAATGTTACGTTTTTTTGCTTATGGAAGGTCTTGCTTTTAATTGGTAAGAAGTGCAATACTTATGGATTGTGACAAAGTGAAGCATAATAAAAATAGGTATGCCTGTATTTATGAATATAAAAATCTTTATTTAAATCTGTTAATATTTACCTCCTTAAGTCCTAGACAATATATATTACTTCATATAATTTACAAAGTCCTGTATGTTTTAGACTCTGCTTCCTGCTTCATTATTACCCGTTAATCACTACTATCATTATAAGTTTAACTAGGTGGCACTCCAGTTTGAGTATTTCTTCTATTGATAGGTGTCAATATTTAATGTCAAACGAATTAATTCAGTGATTGTTTTCTGTTTCTCAACTATTGATTTGGTGGATTTATTTTATGTATTTCAATAAACAAAAGCAACAAAAGATGTTTTCTCAGAACCCTAGGTCAACAGATTATTTTTGGTGTGTGTAATTTTCCTTCTTCTCAAGAAATATATGCTGAAGTATTAAGATTATAATATCTATAACTTCTTTCAGATGGCTTATAATAGCTATTTTAAAATATATAGATAAAGAGGAAATATGGCAAAATATATTTAAAATTAATAACTATAAATGAAAAGTATATGTATTGCTCATATTCTTGAAATTTTGCTATAAAACGTATATTATTAAAATTAAAACTTGAGAGAAAAGTAAAGTAAATTCTTCTTATAGAATAGTAAGGACCAAACTTCTTCCCATCTAAAGCAGCTGAAAAACATGAATATATGAAAAAAATGGTTTATAATACATTAAATAACACATGCACAAAAAAACCCAGTGATCTCTAAGAGTAAGGAAAGAATTATGTGAGAGCTAAGATTGTCCTGCCCAGTGTTCAGAGAGTTTCCAGGCCATAGCATTTGGAGTGAAACCTGGGAAGCCTCTCTGAGGTGAGGTCGCTGAGAGAGCAAGTCATGGAAGCAAAAGTGCTTGCCTGAGTGTCAGAACACCCAGGGATGAAAAGGATCTGAGATCTGCACACACTTTACCACACAATACAGATTTGAGTGCAGATTGCAGCAAATGGGTAAGAAGCCCATCTTCATGCCAAAACACATACAGGGCCAATGGGAAACCTTGTCATTTATGGACATTGGATAGAGTACTAAGAAGGAGCTCAGTCATGGAAGGTTAGGCAGAAATTAAACATTGTCCTAACAGAGCTTATAAGCAGGACCCAAACCAATGAAAAATAATTTCAAGTAACTTAACGGCACCCAAAAATAGATACTCAAGAATACTTAGGAATGCACATGTTCAGCCTCTAACAACATAATTTTACATTATCTGGCATGCAAGCAAGTTAACAGTATTCCAAGAATCAGGGAAATACAGCTCACAGCTAAGAAAAATATACAATCAACCACAATTGACCAATAAATAGTGTAAACAATAACATTAAGAGACAAGTCTTACAGTACTTTTAAAATAAGTATTGTAAAAGAACCAAACTAAAACCAAAACATTCTTTCAAATTAGATCAACATCATTGAAAACTAAAATAAAATAAAACACAAAACTGACATACTAGGTATTTGTTTACCTAGTCAACTTATATTTCAAAAGAAAAATTAAATAAAGACCACGTATGAAACTTTATAACTTTATAACCAGCAGAAATGCACTATAAATGTTTCATGAGATGCTTTAAGCAGACAAAAATGTTGCTAATGGATCTACCTGAAGGATGAAGCATACTATAAATGATAACTACATTATATAAATAAATATGAATATACTTTTACTTATGCTTAATTCAATGTTTAACATAAAAAGGATATTTCATGGGGTTTATTAGACATATAATAAAAATATTACAAAGTTTTTTTAGGGAAAATGGAAGTATGCTTTATAAAAGACATACGCAACCTAAAAATTGATACTCCAAACCTTAAAGCAATCATGGAAATAGTACAAAGAGCTGAAATATACTTGAAAAAGAGGTAAAATGGATGCATAAATAATATCATACCTTCAAATGGTAGATTCATACTCAATCACATTATGGTAAAGAGAATGATTGCTCTCCAAAGACATTCACATTGATGCTAACTCTCATCACCAGACATCAACTGCAGACATGACATGTTGGTCATTTTTAAATGGTGAAAGTACCTTGTATTATGCAGGTGGATCCAATGTAATCATAAGAGTTCTTAAAACGAGAGACACAAGCCTCAATGCAGACATCAGGGGAAAGGGAAATGAGACTGCTATTCTTTCCCCAAGTCATATCTACAAAAATGTTTATCTCTTGTAGAAGTGCTTTAACTGTTAAATAAAATAAAGTGTATAGCAGTTAATAGCTGAATGCATGCACAATTTTGCCAATTACGACATGCTTCACTTAACCATAACCATTCCAGCCTGATACTCACTTGAAGGAGACTTGAAAATATTTTTCCTTGAGCAACACATTTTACCACTAGGTGGGAGTATACACTTTGATCTTTCTTTAAATGGCATTCAACATTAAACTACAGTTTCAATTTACCCATTTTACTTTTGATGAATCAAATAAATCACAATGCTTTCAACTGTAGTTTTATTTAATGTTTTGACCCTTAATATGCTATGACATATGTTTTAAAATGTTCATGGGAGATTATTAATAATGTCAGCTAAATACACTTAGAATGGTTATTATTGTTCAGGTTTGCTATTATTAAGAGGCTATAGATGCCACTCCCAAAGTTTCTTAGTTTCTTGAAATGTCTAAACAAATTATATTGATACAGATTGAAAAATTCTACTACATATCAAAGGATTATCTTGCTACTTAAGTTATACCAGTATCTCAAAGCCTTACCATTGTACTCAATATTTGAAAGCAAGATCCAATCACATCCAACTTCCTCCAGCAGCATTTATGACATTAAACTTTGAAGACATGCATTGTGCATCCTCCCTCAGGGTATAAACATTCACAAAGGAGCCCCCAGACAATGATGGTGTGTTGTCTCACAGAGGGACAAGCCCCGCCATCCCAATCACATTTCTGAGTACTACTTGGTTAGATGAGAGGTGCTTCATCCCTGACACTTTTTTTGAAACAGTTGATGATGTACATCTTCCTCAATATTAAAATAGAAACTCAACATCTTTTAGGCCTTTCGGTTCTGGAAACATCATGCTTCTTATTTACAACTTTTAAGCACGTTCATGCTGACTCAAATGCATTAAAATTGCAGGATGGCATGCACTCCTATTTGGGTCACCCAGAAACTTCTTTACCGTAGTTTCTACCTCCTTTCATGTTTTTAGAGTTTTTTGACCACACACCATGACCATAGTTGTCCATGGGTTTCATTGGGTTTCTAATGCAAGAAACTGCATTTATTAGATCTGTGACAACAGAGTACATATAAAATAATAAGGAATTAATGATTAATCAATAATAAGGAATTAATGATTAAGGACCCAAGATTTGAACAGTGAGTCAGCAAACTGGAGACCCAGCAAAAGCTGAAGATTTAGTTCCAATTGGAGTACAAAATCCAAAGAATCAGGAAGAGATGATGTTATAGTTCTAGTGCAGAGGTCAGAAGGCTCAAGACCCAGAAGAAATGAATGTTTTAGTTTGAGTTAGAAGTCAGTAGAAAAAGCCAATGTTCCAGTGTGAAGGTCATCTGGCTGGAAAGAGCCTTCTTTTTTTTTTTTTTTTTTTTTTTTTAAATATTTTATTCATTATTTTCAGAGAGAAGGGCACGGAGGGAGGAAGAAAGGGAGAGAAGCATCAATGTATGGGTTGCCTTTCACCTACCGCCAGCTAAGGACCTGGCTTACAACCTGATTATATGCCCTGACTGGGAATCGAACCAGTGATCTTTGGGTTCACAGGTCAGTGCCAATCCACTGAGCCACACCAGACAGGATGAAAGATCCTTCTTATTTGAAAAAAATGCATTTGTTTTTGTTATATTCAGACCTTCAAGTGACTGGATGAAGCCCACTTTCACTAGGGAGGGCAATCTGCTCTACTCAGTCTAAAGATTTAAATGTTAATTTGATCTACCAACACCCTCTTAGAAATATCCAGATATCTGAGAACCAAATATTTGAGAACCTTATGGTCCAGGCAAATTGACACATAAAAATAAACATCATGACCAGGGTATTCAATGAAATTTTTACTTCTTTAATAGCCTCATGTTGCAAGTTTCACAGATCATCGTAATGACTTACTTTATCAATTTCAACTATAATTTAAAAAATCATGGCACATTTTAGTTCAGTCAAACATTAAAACAAGTTGTGAGAGTCTGAATCTCTCTGTTTTATTGTTAATAATTTTCATGCCCCATCACTTCCCCTTTGTCTTCTGTCCCATATCTTGGTAGGGCCAATAATAAAACCTAGCTCCCCACAATGGCACCAGTAGGAAATTCAAACCATGCTAACACAATCCCCACCCCCCCTCAAAAAAAAAAAAAAAAAGCCAATTTGGCCGTAACCTTAACCAAAATAAAAGACATGCTAACAATCTCCATCTTTTCTCCAACCATTTTCAGATTTCATTATGTGAGAAATAAACAGTTATTCCTCTTTCACAGATTAATCACAAAGTCTCTCTTGCTTCCATGTCCCTGTAATAATACTTCTTTCTAATCTAACAACCTTGCATTTATATCCATCTTTTGCATCCAGTGCTGTGGTATGACCCTATGTTAGATATACCTGGAATATATAATACTCAAGACAAGATTACCTAAAAGGTAAAATAAATATGGAGCATATTTAATTATATATTTATTTAAGAAATATCATGAAAGGAATCATGTATGTTGCTTTTTATGCAACCTGTAAATCAAACACGCAGTTCTGTTGCTGGAAAATGTGTACTATTGTGTGATAATCTAATAATGATTAGTATTTTCCTTCTCCCTCCTTTCTACCATATTATTACACTGCATCTAGAAAAAAATTAAAAATACAATGGAATTTTTTTTAAAGGATATATATAATAGTTATGGTTAAAGATTAAACTACACAATGGCTCCAGATTAAGCCCTTAAAATATAAAATAATATAAAATTATAGAGCAGTCTTATAGTACTCATTAAAATGGGTTTCACTGAAGACCTCTTATTTTCCTTTTTAAGAAGCACAGACTATGTAGGTCAGGTCGTCAACTAAAATCTCCACAGCAGGATATACAAATTTGAAACCTTTCAAAGGCAATGTTTTTATTCACTGTAATTATGCAATTAATTTTACTGGCATTTATAGGCTTCCTGTGGTGAGATTAAAAAGAGATAAAGAAAAGCAGTCAAATCAAAATTTTCAATTTTACTTTAAAGGTCACTGAAGTATATGACCTACCTTAGAAGTATTTAACTTGAAATAAATAAGCCAGGAAACAAATGAGCTGAGCAGCTAGAGTTGTGAAATCTGCTACTTTAATTAGAACACAAACAATTTTTTAAAAGAACTCACTGGTATGTTTTAATAACTGATCTCTCTGTAAGTGCTTTAAGTTAAAGCCTTTTTTACACTTTCTATCATGTTATTTCATATATATCCATTATATTCTATATTTAGGTTTTTTACAAAAACATAAAGTTAAAGAAATATAATTTTTTCTTTTTGTATAATAAGAAAACATGTTACTAACAATATAAATGGGCATACACAGGCTTAAAATGCTCTTGGAGCAGAATAAATTTATCTGCTAAAATTATCAACATTTACTAAAACTTATTTATTAATTTTATGTACAAATTCCAGATAATATTTTTTCTGGTTAATGATTACTATCTGGATGGAAGAAATAATGGAATGTTTCAAAAAATAACCTTTTATACATAAAATAATTCAAAAGATAATATATAGAGGTTTTAAATATCATGTATTATCATATCACATGTGAAAAGTGTTTTATGAAACAGAAAATTTATTTTCTTTGAAAGTACCAATATGACACATAGAAACCATACATATTAGGCCATATTGAAATTCTAATATATTTTCAAGAATGAAAATAAAAATACATACAACATATAATAAAACTAGGAAAGAAAAGCAAGAAAAGCAAACAAACTTCCCTTTAGTAATACTACTTAGTTTAAGTGATAATTACAAATTAGTATATTTCTTAAACTATAGCCTATAACAATGATTTCTATGGCATAGAGTAATATTGGTCTCCCTCTATGGATTATAAAAAAATCTATAGTGAAAATTTTGGATAAACCCCTGGTCAATAGCTGAAGACTTTATTTGTAATGCTCTACTCCAGTTACAAATGGAATTACATCTAGACTTTGACCCATCAAAAAAAGGTAGAAGTGATGTGTACGACTCCTGGGTTCAGCCATTCAAGAAAAGAAACATGCCCCACACTGTTCTTGTTCTCTTCCATACTGACTGTAGTGTGGATGTGATGGTGGGAACATAAACCACAGGCCCCTCTGCCGAACATCACAGAGCAACAACAGAGAAAGAGCTTGGGACCAATTTGACTTGGTGAGCTCTATTTCCAGGATGAGCAATAACGTTCATTCACATCAAAAAGAAAGTAAACTTTCATATCATTTACTTTGTGGAACTAAAATACGTAAAATACCCAAAGCACTACATTTTTTTGTTTCTTTTTAAAAATTCCTTAACTCATATTCCATTTAAGAAATCTTCGATTTTTCTCTTTTAGAACTCCTGAGAAATATTTTTCTACTTGTAACACTAGCTTGTTGCTGCTAAGGGAGAAGGGATAGAATGCACTAAGATAACCAATGAAGTTTATTTCTTGACAAATGATTATATAGACTAAAAGAATAGTAATCAAAATTCTAACTTCTTAAACTTGTTCATCATTTACAAAATTATTTAAACAGAAAATAAAAAATAAGAACATAATTGAATACTTACGAGGATTCTTTCAAAAATACTACTACAAAGCAGTTAAATGCTGAAATAGAAAAAGAGATTAACTAAGTATTATAAAGACTGTGGTAACAAATCTGATAACATGTGACATATTATTGATGTCATTGGAACAGTTGACATCAGGAAACAGAATAAAAATTTTTAAAAAGATTTTCAAAATCATTTCCCAGCCATTTGGCTAAGATCACGTGTAGTAGTTGATCTAATCAGTTTAATAAGCAAGATTTTCTTTTAAAAAGGAAAATAATAAGGAATCAATAAAATGTTTAAAAAATACATAAACCTATAGATCATAAAGATGCAAGTCAAATGTTTAATTATTCTACTTACAAAACAATATAAACTTAGACATTGCATGGATACCATCCAAGCAGCAAGTTTTCTAGCATTCTATTAAAGAACACCTAAGAGAGGAATTTATCTAAGTCATAGCTTTTTAGTGTAGTTCATAACCACTCAGGTTGATAAAATGACTATCTCAAATAAAGAAGAAAGTCTGGAGAAGCTTACCTAGTTTATATTCCAGCACCTAACTCATTATTTCATATATTAGAAATACATTGGAGCCTGCAAGTTTAAACCTCTATTTTACAATTTAATTTTGTGAAGAATGGATTAGCTTTTGTATTTAATTTGTTTCAGTGCATAGTGCTTTCAATAGCCTTAAAATTTACTGTTAACTATACTAAATAGGTAAAATTGATGGTTTCTGAGAGTTACTTTATATACAACTGATTTGGGATTGTGTTTATTTTCCTTTTTTTGAATAAAACAATTTAATTTATTTAAAAAATTGCCCTGGTTGGTGGCACGGTGGATAAGGCACTGACCTACAAACCCAAAGATCATTGGTTTGATTCCCAGCCAGGGCACATAAACAGGTTGCAAGCCTGGTCTCCAACCAGATCCATAGCTGGAGGCAGGTGAAAGGCAACCATACATTGATATCTCTCTCCCCCTCTGCTTCTCTCTCCCTTTCCCTCTCTGAAAAATAAAAAAATAAAATCTTTTTAAAAATAAATAATTAATCAATTTAAAAATTATCCGCTGAAGAACAATGTGGCAATCATCAGTCCTTATAATCTGGGATTATCACTTTTGCTATTTTAAGGTAAAATAGATTAAGACATTTAAAACAAACAAACAAACAAAAGAAAAACCAGGACAGTAAAAATGAGGAGTTGATAAAAACATGTCTTTGGTTCTTTTCATTAGAAGGTAATTGAGCTCCTAGTAACAAAATAAGACTACAGGGAAAGTAGATAGGAATTGACTCCGTGTGGAATATAAAAGGGTTAGGGAAGAGATACATAAAAAGATTGAGAAGCAGCATTTAGAGCTCTGCTTGACCTAAATACTACTATTTTGTGGAGGACACAAGTGCAATATCTAAAAACAAATACAAGAAGGAGAAATAAATATATTGTGGTTGTTCCTCACAGTTTTCTTACAAACAATAATAGAAAATCCACAGGATGATGATTTTTCAAATGATATTAAGTGTTTTATTATAGTTATTAACAGGTCAAGTTATTGGAAAGAAAACATAAATATGTAGGCAATCCTTGTTGGGGACCTTATAACCTTTAATGTTTTATTACAGAAAAAATCCTGTATGAACCTTAATAGTTACTAAACTATCATAACCATATAAAATAATGTTCTCTGTAGCATGAAGAGAACATTATTTCTTAAAAATAAAGCACCCATATTCAATTTATTTTAGAGTTCTGATTTTTAAAATTTTAGAGCTCAACAGAGTTTGGCAAAATTAAGACTGAAGTTATCATAGTAGCTAAAATCTTTCTCAGTGCTTGTCTACATGAATCAGTTTTTTAAACCTGGTGAATGGAATCTGGCAGGCTCAGAAATTATTGAAAATACCCAATAATCTATTAAACACTTAAATGTCAACATTTATAATGCATGTATACACTGTATTCTGTGTTTATTATATTTTACTTTAGCTCATTAAATATTTAATATATAACAGGCTTTGAAAAAAATCACAGAGCACTAATCTGACTTGTTTATTGATATAAAATATTTAAAACATAAAATGATTTTTTTCTATGCATTGAGATGAGAAATGAATTAAATATTGAGAAAATGATGAGAAATAAAGAAATAAAAAGTCATCCATTTTTAAATAGAAATATTTATAAATTATTTTAAATTAGAATTTTAATAGGCAAAATTCTGAATTATTATTGAATCAAGTTGATAATTATTACATTCACAATAAAATATATGTATTTACTTTATTAATACATTAATCATTGCTATTTTTAGATCAATTATGCACATGAATTCTTAGGTTTTATTTTTTTTTAAAGATTGTATTCATTATTTTCAGGGAAAGGGCAGGGAGAGAGGAAGAAAGGGAGAGAAGCATCAATGTATGCTTGCCTTTCACCTACTTCCAGCTAAGGACCTGGCTGGAGACCTGATTTGCAACCTGGTTATATGCCTTGACTGGGGAATCAAACCAGCAACTGACCTTTAGGTTCGCAGACCAGAGCCAATCCACTGAACCACACCAGCCAGGACTGAATTCTTAGTGTTTTTAAAGTCAATTATTTTTGGTGGATCTATGAACATTAAAAAAAATATTTTATTTATTTATTTTCAGAGAGAGGGGAAAGGAAGGAGGAAGAGAGGGAGAGAAACATCAATGTGTGGTTGCTTATTGCATGCCCCCAACTGGGGACCTGGCCTTCAACCCAGGCATGTGTCCTGACTGGGAATGAAACCAGGGACTCTTTGGTTCTCAGGCGGTACTCAGTCCACTTAATCACACCAGCCAGGATTCCATGAACGTAGTTATTTTGTCTTTTTTATTTCTTTCAGCTTAATAATCAGATCTTCAATAAGAAAAATTACATAATCATATGTTTGAGGAAGATTGTATAGTCTTAATGATATACAATATGTAATAACTTCAATATCCATTAAAGTAATTCTGATGAAGAAATATGATATTTGTTTAGGAAGAGTAAAATAAAGGCAGTTTGAGGAGTGGATGTTTAGAGTAGGACAAAACGTTATGCAAGAGGGAGAACGTAACTCATGAAAGGAACACGTTTAGATTTAAAGAAAAGTAAATCAGAGAAGTTTTTTAATGACCTTCCCTACCCCTTAAATAATTATTTTCCTGAAAAAAATATCAAAGACCTTTCTCTACCTCTTTCTCCTTCAACTCTTCTCTGTCCCTCCTGATCATGATACATATTTCTAATAAGCACAGGTATTACTATCCTGAGTTTATGAATCAAATAGCTTCATTGATTTCCTTAAGAGGTCATCATGGTGACTTTGGAGATAATGTCCAAGTGCCAATAATGAGCTTTTATTTATTTAATTTAATTTATTTTTAAAGGTTTTATTTATTATTTTCAGAGAGAGGGGAAGAGAGGGAGGCAAAGTGGGAAAGAGACATCAACGTATGGTTGCCTTTCACCTGCCTCCAGCTAAGGACCTGACTGGAGACCTGGCTTGCAACCTGGTTATGTGCCCTGGCTGGGAATTGAACCAGCAGCCCCTAGGTTTGCAGCCTGGCACCTTATCCACTGAGCCACCAACCAGGGTAAATAATGAGCTTTTAAAGCAGAATAAATTGTGTGTGTGTGTATGTGTGTGTGTGTAACAAAACATTTCCAAGATGATAAATTATTACTTTAAGTGTGATTTTTGTGTTTGTGAAATGACAAAATAACATTCACATTTGTCTAATAATCAAGCTAATACTCATTTTTGTTAAAGACAAGAATAGAAGATAACGATACGTACTTCTATTGGACTTGGAGCTGTATTAGACACTAAATCCAATTAATGAATTTGTGATTAACTACTTTATCAAAGTAGGTACTACAAGCCTTTCTAATAATTTTTATAGTCATATGAAATTCATTTGTGCTTATCACTTGTAGACCTGTATACGCTTAAATGAAAACAAAATATAGCATGTTGACTACAAATTTATCAAATTTATAGTCAATATAAATAATAGCTTAGCTGAAGATTTTAATGCTAAATGAAATATAATTGGTAAGTGTTTTTGTGTTGATGAATAATTTTATACTTACCTTTGCACACACACAAAAAATTGATGTCTATAAACATTCAGGTTTCCTTTCTCAGATTGCTCCTATCATATTTTTGTAATCAGATTATGCTAGCCACAAAATTTTTTTCTATATACTTGAATAGCTTTTATATTATTAGTTATTTATCAATTGACTGATAGAACTTCCCTATAAGTCAATCTATTGTATTTACATTTTCAATGTTTTCTTAAGTTCATTCTATTGTTGGTAATTGATATGTTTTTGGAAAGAAATTTGTTAAAGAGGCAAGGAAGTTGAACAAATTTGCAAGAAATGTTTTAAATTAAGAATAGGAAAGATTAACAAAATAAGAAGTAAGAAAGGCCACTCAGTTAAAATAAAGGGGTTCAAGAATTCATAAGTGCAGGTTGAGTGATAAGGTCATGAGGCATGAGTGTACAGTTCTCAAACTCTGAGAAAACATTGAAATTAAAGTCTGTAAAAATGATGTGGTAAAGACCTAACCTAGAGCAGTGCTTCTAAAAGTCCTTGAAAAAGGATAAAGAAATATTTTTATTACTTTCAAATTTGCTGCAGAAAAAGGCTTTTGAAAAAAATAAAATAATTATATGCATGAAGGACATGGTAAGGTCTTCAATGTCTTCCAATTTCTGATCTTATCTCCTGGGGGACCAATTACAGTTTTCTACTGGAAATCACAATTTTAGTAACCCTAATCTAAATAGACTATCAACACAGTAAATTATAACAATCAGGAAGATGGGATAAGTTGGAGTGGGAAAACAACCACCCACCCATACAATTGCACCCCAAATAACCAGAACCTCATGGCAAAGGTGCCATTTGAATAGGTTTCAAGGGAATGTGAGTTAACCCTGAGAAGAGCCAGTGCAAATGGTGTAAGGTAGAATGGTGTTTGATTCCACGAAGGACCAGGAAGGGAGCAACGTGGCTGTGCTATTGTGTGAGGGGAAACGTGATTTGGAGATACAGAAGTGAGTGATAGGCAAGTTACAGAGGGTAAATGAAGAGCTATTTTTGGATTTTGTGCAGCATATTGACATGATCAGATAGCTGGTTTAAAAGGATCCTTTCAATTATAGTGCTGAGAGTAGCATACAAGGGAGCATTGCTCACAGTGGTAGCAATGCGTGCTGTCTGAAAAGTTTAGATGTTTGGAAATATTTGGATGGACACACAACAGGATATGCCATTTCTCAGTCATATTAATAAAGACCTGAAGTTCTTCCTAATTTTAAAGCTATGTCCGTCCTCAATGAATAACTGTTCCCAAAGTAACAAAAGATCTTCTGATTCTGCATACTTCTTATAGTTTATTTACCATGCTCATATCTTTTTTTGGAACATTTTAAGTAACAATCTACCCAAAACTTTAATAAATTGATGATTTGATTATTTTCATACCAGTTTTTCCAGGTATTTATCATTTCCAATATCTAAAGTAAAGTTAACTATACATACACATAATATAAACTATAGTTTTAGGAATGAGAATAATATACCTCAGAGGGCACATTTAATGAAATATTTAGATTCTCAATGTATTATTTGTATTAGTGAACTAATACAGCAATTTTCTCTTATGACTCACTGTGATTATATTTATGATTAATTATGATTAGTTGAAAGAATCTAGCATGTTCTGTTATTTATCCTAAGTAAAATAATGGATAGTAAAAACAAGTTTTGCATATAAAGTTAAATTAAAAAATTTGAACAGAAGACTTTTCTAATTATAAAACATCATGCTTTACATTTCAAACACCAGAATTGTAAATTTTAAGAGATTTAAATTAGCTAAGCAAATTATAGTAATTTGCCTATATCCATAAGACCTGGTCCATCATTCAGAATAATTCAAATTTCTAATCATGCCAAATGATATTGGGTAGAGATGCAGTGTTGATGTAGAAGTTAAAAAAAGTCCTTAGCCCTGGCCTGTGGCACAGTGGGTAAGGCACTGGCCTGTGAACCCAAAGGTCCCTGGTTTGATTTCCCAGCCAGGGCACATAACCAGGTTGCAAGCCAGGTCTCCAGCCAGGGCTGTGGCTGGAGGCAGGTGAAGGCAACCTTCTCTACCTCTCTCCCTTTCCCTCTCTCTAAAAATTATAAATAAAATCTTTAAGAAAAAAGTCAACCTCAGTCCATATGGAAAGAAAACTGTTAAAAGAATAAATGAATGGTAAAATAAGCTGTGGGTTGAATATGAGAGATTTTTTCTTGCATTCTTTAAAACTTATCATGAGGTTTTATTTTTTTTTCAAATTGTGTCCTGGGATTCTAAGCAGTGAAAACATATGTGTTAGTTTGCTAGGGCTGTAATAACCAAGTACTACAGAATAAGTGTCTTAAAGAGAAGAACTGTATTTCTTCACAGTTCTGGAGGCTAGAAATACTGAGTCAGTATTTTTTTATTTAGAGACAAACTTTTCCTATAGTAGAATGTTTCAAGATTTTCCACAGTAAAGAGCCAACAATTTTATTTGGATCTTAAACAAGCTTATCTTTAACCATAGTGTTGGGCAGTATTAATTATTTTAAATCTATATCTTATTTCTTTTACTGCTTTGGACCCCTCAAATGGAAAGATTGCCATTTATGTACCTCAGGTTTCTAATAATTATTTACTATTCCTCTGACCCCAATGCAGAGATAAAAATGAAAGACCTATAACATATATAGTTTAACAACAGAGTTAGAAATTACTGAGATTAAACATTCATTTTAGCCTTTAGTATATTACTAGAACACAGTGAAAAGAATCAGAGGAAAGCTGCAAAACATAAAACGATCTGCTTCTTTTTCTTGGTGAATGTGAAAATGTTCAATTCTCCTTTAAATGGAAATGGCTTTAGTGGCAATAAAATTTTAAATCAATTAATTGTTGATATCTTTAGGTTATAAAACTTTAGAATTTTTAGCCTTGGAAATATATAAATAGGTTTTTACTACATAATGTAAATGAAACCCTTTCATTTTATTACTTCAAGTTATGCGGTAATTTGTACTAAAGGCCTAAAGTTTTTCACTGCTTTTTCTTCTCAATAACACTTCTTCTGCACCCCTGCACAGCCCTGTGCTCCATGGGCCTCCTGCCTTTTCCTGGACAGTGGCCACTGCTCACATTTGCAGTTTCTATTTGTGTCCCCTTGCTGGCATTCAGCACCCTTTTATGTTTTCTGGTCATTTGGAGATTTTAGTTAGTGACATCTATGAAAGTCTTTTTAAATGGAGTGAAAACTATAAATTTACTATATTGGTTCTAGCCAAAATAAAATAGTATTTCTACTTGCAAGTAAATGTATATAAATTATAGGTTAAAATTTGTATTCACCTCTAGTTTTATTCTAAAACAGGTGCCTACAGGATAGCTAGAGCAGCAGTCAGGAAACTAAGGATTATCAAAAAAGTGATGTTGTAGCCCTGGCTGGTGGCTCAGTGGATAATCACAGGCCTGTGAACCCAATGGCCATTGGTTTGATCCCCAGCCAGGGCACATAACCAGGTTGCAATCTAAGTCTCCAGCCAGTTCCATAACTGGAAGCAGGTGAAAGGCAACCATACATTGATGCTTCTCTTCCTCTCTGCCTCTCTCTCTTCCCCTCTCTCTAAAAATAATAAGTAAATTTTTTGAAAGATTGATGCTGTTAAAGCAGAGAGAAAATAGCATGTTTGAAGAGACTCCCTATCAGTGAACAGGTTGTCATGAAAACAAGTTAGTAACATTATCTTTCCAAATAAAAGTTGAACTTGTGGAATGTCCCATTTGCCTTGGAACTTTCTAATACAAATAATAACCCTAAATATTTTATACAAATAATGTATTTTCTTATATTTCATTCTGGTATTTATTTTCTTTTTCCTCACAGAATCATTTCCAAAAAAGTATTATTTCACTTTTGTTCAAATTTATTTATTATACCAATTGGCCAAATTACTTAATTCTTCATGGATGTACGATTTCACAGCCTATTATTTTACATCATTCCTACAAGAAAAGATGTCATAAATCAATTGAGTTATTCGAAGATGGTTTAATAAATAAAAGCATGAGATTCATGAAGTTTATTAAATCAAAAGTATTTTGGCAGTTTGCCAGGGCTAGTAACTACAAAATTCCATTACTTCCATAAAATTAAGAGGGCAGAGCCAGAAGCCACTAGTGCATTTGGAAGGTGAAAGTGCTGGGATGTGGGGCATTGACTGACAAGGCCAATGGTGGCACAGAGAATGAACAGAGGAAAACAGAAGATAAAATAGAGCCACTGTGTAGGGAATTGAATAATTTATCATTCTATCAACTCAATTACATTTCTAGTTTTATCTGAACCCTAACCCACCTAATCCTAAGAATCTTTATTCACGCTCAATCAGCAAAATTAGCATTGATAAAAATCATTAAAGAATGCATTACTTTCCCTTCTCACAGTAAACTTGTCTTCTTATTCCCAGCACTCTGCAAGGTCATGTCAGTATTCTGCCTTCAGAACATCGTGGGTGTATAGATGCATCTACGCACAAATACACAAGCAAATAGTTTTTTATTGCTTCTTCAGATTTCAGATTTAATTAACTACATGATACAACTACGTATTTTCATGTCTGCAAAATGACAAAGTGTCTGTGTCTGTAGAATTATGGGTAATAATTAACAACGTTGGAATTGTGGGTAAATAGTATTTGTTTTAGTATGCCTCATTGCATTTTCCCCTTAATGCAATCTAAAATTCTCGTTTGTCGAAATTCATACAACTTTATGCTTGGTAAGCTTTTTCATCATCAGAAATTTAAAACAAATGTGCAGTTTTACTCAGCAATGTAAGCAACACATAGAAAGCAGTAAAAAGACCGTAACACATTGTCAAAACACTGAATCCTTATATCATATGCAATGTCATCATACTGAAATGAAATAATCATCAGGATGTAACTCACACTTTTGCATCTAATTGCTCTCTTTACAAGAGACTAAGACAATTGTCTCTCTCCCATTGTTTCTCCTTTATAGCTTTTATTTCTTATGCTCCAACAGACCAAAACAAGTAACTGTTCATCTGGATCAAAGTTCGTGAATTTTGCTGTATCTCTGCCTTTTCATGGAATTCTATTTTATTTACTATTTTCTCTGCCCATGACTCCAAAAAGAGGGGGTTACAGAGAGCTCTGGAACCACACCCTGTATTCGGAGCTTACTAGCCATTTGATATGACTTAGAATCAGTTATCTGTCTCCGTGAGTTATTGAGAGTGACATGCATATACAATTATAAGAAATCAGAGTAGGCATCTACCACAGAGAGGTTAATAGTCCCCTTTCACAAAGCTAAAAAATAATACCTTGAGGATACAGGGGTTCAGCCTTCACTGGGTGTGTGGAGAGTAGATAGAAATTATAGCAACAGCTAAAGGAAGTCAGCTTCACAGATGAGAAAGTCTTGGCAGTTTTTCCTTTGTCCATTTTCTTTTCCATCATATTGTCCTGAGTAGCCCCCTTGCCACGCTTGGGGAAATATACCAACATATTAATGCCAGCCTTTCCCCTATGTGAACCAGCTAGGTGACATCATAAGCATTTAAATTCTGCTGGTAGATATTGATGAAATACCAACTGGTCACTCATTAATTTTGTTGACAAATTCAAGTGGTGTGTATGTGTGCGTGTGTGTGTATGTTGGAGGAAAACATTTGATTTATTCTCCTTAAATAGTAAAACTTCCAAATTCTGTAGCATTTTTATAACACAATCTCTAAAAGCAAAACATATCTTGAAATGCCCCTGGGTTGAATTCACAGATACAGCTCTTAAGTTTTTAAATCTTCCAGGCTTCCAGTTTTCACTGGGTTCCTGGCTTTTCCTTTTCAAAATGTGTAGAGAATGCGTTATCATAGCACTTCTAAAATTCTCACTTACAATATTTCCCAGTTAAATGTCCTTTTCCATAAACCTAGTGAACAACTCCACAAACTTTGCAGTCTTTACAAAATTGCTATTTTTCATGTGTCACTTTGAAGTTATTGATTGCCTTTAGGAATTTTAAAATTTGTTAAAATTGTTAATTTTACAAGGATTTAATTGTAGTGAAATTGATTAATATTCCCCAAGCTGCATTTACAGAAAGTAGAATATTAAATTTGTTATGTAAGCTACCTTTTTTTTTTAACAATACTGTGTCCCAAATTAAGATAACATGACCCTGGCATGATACTAGTTAGGATATCTAGTGGGAAATTACATTAAAATACCAAATACAATGGATGGTTTTCATTGACATCCACATTTTCACATATATTAACATCCAACCATTTTCTTTTAGCTTTTCTGGAACTATCTTACGAGAACACAAAAGGTTAACTGCCATTTGTACTGTGAACTAATAATTTTATTTAATTATACAGTAAAAAATGATATGTCCTATTTTATCACTCATACATCTTCTCTTGCTAAGGAAGATTAATGACCTATTGTGATGTTAGTACAAAAATCAGAATAAAATTAAATAAAAGGGATAAATAAAAAGAATAAGGGATTTATTCCTTAAAAAGGATAAGGGATAAATAAAAGGGATACAAAATAAATTAAATAAAAGGGATAACGGATTTTAAAGGCAAAGACAACAGCTATTTTTAGTGATGGTTTTTGAAAACTAAAATTAATTTTGCATAGTGCTACAATGCATCAAAAGCTGATCAAGCTTTCTCAAAGCATATGTTGCACTTAATTCAGAGCTTGAATTATTGTTGAAAACATAATTTTAATAATTGACTTTGGTCTGAAGACTAGATTGTTCCAATTTTTCATACCTGTACCTGTAAGTGTCCATTTTACAACTGTGTATTGTTATAGTGGAAAAATTCCCTGATCTTTGAGTGGAGCAAATGTAATTGATTAACCTGTAGCAATTTTTTTGTTGTTTATTTTTATTTATTTATTTTTAAAAGATTTTATTTATTATTTCCAGAGAGAAGGTCAAGGAGGGAGGAAGAAAAGGAGAGAAACATTAGTGTATGGTTGCCTTTCACATGCCTCCAGCTGGAGACCTGACTGGAGACCTGGCTTGCAACCTGGTTATTTGCCCTGATTGGGAATTGAACCAGCAACATTTGGGTTCACAGACTGCCACCTATCCACTGAGCCACCAGCCAGGGCTTTTGTTTATTTTTAAAAGTAATAAAAGGTAAGACTTAAGAAAGGTAAGACTTGAGTTAGAAAACAGCTTCTGTAGACTTTCAATTTTTATGGTATTGTAGGTTTATGCGGGGCTGTCAAAATATTTATTTATAGTTATGTTTTATTTTTTATATATCCACAATATTTATTATATTTATATTTTGAGAAAAAATTAAAAAGTTTTAGTTGAAAAGCAAGATATTAAAAACAAAACTTGTGTGTTAAATACTATATTTGTGAAAACCCATCAGCTTCCTGAGTTCTGGGAGGTAAGCCAGGAGGATATTCAAATAATGTTCTTTTCCTATTGTAATAATTATTATTCAATTAATTTATTTAATGCTTTCATTTCCTGGTTTTAATAGTAATAAGAATTTCCTTAATTATTTTGTATTGCACATACAGTTGCTTAGAATGTTCTCAGAAAGCAAATTCTACTAAGAAAAATAAATTAAACTAAAAGTTAATCTTACCTTATAATTTGGAGCCATCACTGAAACTAGGAGTCAACAGAATAGTTAGTGATCAAGATTAAAAAACAAAAATATATACAAGTTTTTATATTACATTTTACAGTTTATAGGCCTTTTAACGTACCTTTCACATTTATTATCTAGATTAAGGGTAGCTAATGAAATACGAAATTTAGAATTCCTTACAGCAAATACATATTCAATGAATACTTTATATGCAGTCTATTTAATGACTGGGACTAATGTTTATAGCCTTAAGTTAGTTAATATTTTTCTCTTTTTGATTTATGACAACTGTGTTAAATATTTGCGTGTTGATCAGTTTGCCTCCAATTAAAACTCTACCTGATTATTTTGATTTGGTTATAAATATGAATAAATAATAAGATCACAAATAATTGACATCATTATTCTGAAGTCTTAATACCAGTTTGTGATGTAGGCCATTTTAGAGAATGGCTACATAAGAAATAAAAAGTAGCTTGTGCATCTCTCTTTAGTATTCTTTTTATATAAAACAGGGTTAATCATATCTCCTTCTTCATGGAATTTAAATATTAAACTATTTAATAAATAAAATGTCTTAAAATAGTCCTAACACATAGAAATAATTCTTGCTAATAGTATTACTGGTTACACAAATGTGAACAAAACTCTTCCTTTCAGACCACAAAAGTTTTGTCTAAAAAATCAGAGAACAAAATGAATAGCAATAGAACAGCTGTGATGTTATGATTTATATGCATTCTTTGACCTTATTTCTTACAAATTTCCTAAAACCCTTGGAATTACCGAGGTGGAGAGAAAAAAACAAACGTGCCTTTTTGTTATGTTAATGAGGCAAAGTTGGAGAACACCTAAGAATGGGAGCTGGTTGTCAGTTCACCCAAACCTGTTACTGGTTGTTTGAAATTTTCAATCCCATACTCCCCAGCCTCTGACCTCTCAGGAGCAAAAAATTGAGTTTAAACGCCAATGGCCAATAATATAATTAATCATGCCTTTGTAATGTCACCTCCTTAAAAACCAGAAAGAGCAGGGTTTAGAGAGATTCTAGGTTAGTGAACAGGTGGAGATGCTGAGAGAGTGCTGTCCTATGGAGGGCACAGAAACTGCGCCCTTTTTCATACCCCACCCTATATGTCTCTTCCTGATGGTTGTTTCTGAGTTCTATTGCTTTATAATGAACTAGTAATCTGCTGACTGCCTCAGTTTCCTGAGTGCTGTGGGCTGCTTTGACAAATTCATTAAACCTCAGGAAATCATGGGAACATCTGTAGGTCTGAAGTGCAGGTAACATGTAGTAACCTGGACCTGAGGCTGACAGCTGAAGTCCAATGGGGGTCATTGGGACCTTCGATCTGCAACCAGTCGATCACAATACCTGAAGTTGGGAGTGGGGTTATCTTTGAACTCTTTATCTGTGGAACCTGATACTATAGACACAATCCCAATTGAATTGAAGGTAGGACACCCAGCTGAGTGTGTGGGAAACCTTCCACATACATCCACACATTGGAAATTGGTTTTAGGAACCCAAAAGAACAACTAGATTTTATTTTTAAATAATAATGTTATATTATTATTTCAGACTGGTACGGAATTATCCTCTAACCTTATTTGATTTTCCTTATATTTGGTTCTCTTTACAATATTGTACTTAATGACCTTGTCCAATGCATGGTTCCACTGCTTTTCCCTCTTTCTTATCACTAAGTGCCCTGACTTTATACCTTATTAAGCTTAGATTCCAAGGCCCATCACTTTAATCGTAACTTTGCCTTTTCTCATGAATCATGTGAACATTCTTATTTTATCAAAGTAGTAAAAATGCAGGTTACAACACATTCTTTGCTCGTTCATATCTTCTCATCTTATAGACATGAGACACCGAAGAATGACAAAAAGTAATCATTGTAAATGACCTCATTTTATTTTCATGATCATTGACCTTTAGTAGGTCCTTACAGTTGCAGGGAATGCTATAATGTTTCCCAAGACTAGTCAATCTTCCATTATCTAAAAGAATATTTAATGTCTTTTCTTTCTTTAAACTTCTGACATACAGTACTGTCTTCCGATATATTGAGAAGTTTAAAGGATTCAATGATTTCAAGATTATTGAAAGAGAAAAAGGAGCATATTCTAGTCTAGGTTACTAAAAATGGCTTCCTGAACAGTACACGCTAGACACTTTGGTAGAAACATCAAGTTTAATTCCACAACTGGAACTATGCTGCAATCAGGAGATCTCTGCCACTTCTGTTTGGGCCAATAGTATTGGTTTTACCTGTTAGCAAAGAACTTGATGAGTGGCATTTGCTAATGATAGAAAATCTGAAGCTTTCATGGTTTTTCATGCCAGCACAAGCAGTCATTAAGCATTAGGCAGATGACTTCTTCTTTACTTCATGTTTTTCACATTTATTTCAAGTATATGTAATGAACAGACCCATGTTTGAATTCACAATCCTAGGACTTCTTCACCCTTTCTCTTTCTCCATGTTCTTTCTCACACAGAATGATTTGCTATGTCTCTTTAATTTATGTATATTAATGTTTAGAAAATATGACCTGAAACCCCTCTCATTTTCTATCTTCATTGTTGACTCATTTCCTGCTCTCTGTTCTCCATGTTCACAGTGATGTGAGGCCATGAAAACAGGATGTTTGGAGAAATTAACTGTTCATACTGTGAACTTTCACCAATGAAAACCAGTTAGTTTCATCCTCCTGGAATCATGCGTTCTAATTTTCACCAACCTTGCATTGCCTGATAAATATGTTATCATTTACAGTTTCCTTTTGTTCTTTGTTATTCTCATGTGCTCATACATGGCTGTGGTATCTAACAAGATACAAAATTGAAAGAACCTTCTCCTGTGAGCAGTAGAATTTACTTCCTCCTTTCTCTCTATTCTTTCTCATAAACCTGAAGAGGTGGAACAGACAATTTTCCTGAGTCATTGCTGGTGAAGTATTTATCAGTTGTGCCACCACACTTTTCTGGAGTTCTCTGCACCCAACGTGCTACTGAAAATGAAAATTTGATTGGCATCCAGATGGTGGGTGACCTACTTCCTTATGTTATCCCTTGACTTTATCAGGCTCTGTTTGGTTCCAATTGTGCCAATTCACATCCCCTGGGAAGTGCTCCAGGACAGAAACAGAAGAGCAAATGAGTTGAGCAGGGACATGACAATAACATTTAAAGAAAAGAGAGAACAAATGTATTCTAGTCAAGCCTATGATACAGGAGTCACACTGTAAAGGGAGAGAAAGAAAGATTGAGTAGGAACTCTTACTGCAATTTTAGAGGCCAAGAGCAGAGATTTTCATTAGAAGTGTCCCACAGTGGGCAAAAGTATCCCAGCTCTAACACCCCTGCTGAGCTCAGACTTCAGCTAATGGTTTTCCCATTGCTTAACAGCATGTTCTTGACATGAATGCTATAGTAAACTCCCAAAGGACAGCAGTGAAAGGCCCTCTGAAGGTATTCTCTTGAAGGTAGACCCAAGCAGCGTGCCTCCATGGCTGCTGCAGCATCAATGATATATTATTTTTCCTTGAGGCTTTCACACTAAAGATTTATACCTTTGATGCAACAGTTATTCAAATACTTTAGTATAAACCACCTCACTCCAGGTTTTGTGTTTCCTAAGAGGAAGTACTGTTTCATTTCTATCTGTGCTCTCTCCACTGCACACAAGGAACATCTGCCATTACAAGTGGCATATAATAAAGATAGCTGCCTATTGGTGGAAGGATGGAAGGAAGGAAAGCACACTAGGGAGGAAAGGAATGAAAAAAAAGAGAAAAAGGCAAGAATGTAGGCTCATGTGTTTTTAAAAATTCATGATTTACCTTGAGAGATGACAAAGCCTTTGTATTGTATTTCTTATTCAGTAATGGCATCAAGCAAATTATATATAACTATAGAAAGCAGCATTTGCAGGAATTACTGGACACCCAGAGGAATCAATGTATCAGCACCATGGCAGCACAGTCAAGTATACGACACCCAGAGTTAACGTCGGAGGAACTCCCCAGTCAGAGGGCTCATGTTCAGTCGAATGAAGCAAGGGAGCCTGGGGGGATGCTGTCCACTTTCCTGTGTATGTTTCGTGGTTAGAGTGTGGGGTTGGGATGAGGTTTTGAGAGTCTGAGTTTGCCTGCTGGCACTTTGGGAAGGAGTTGGGCTTTCTGATTGGCCTCCCATCTCTGGAACAAACACCAGAAGTGATAGTGTTCCTCCTCCTGGTTCTGCTGTGGTATCTGCTCAGGAGTCTATCAGATAAGTCCACTTTCTTCATCCCTGTCTGTCCCTCCTGTCTTGAAGGCAGATTCGCCTTGTGTTCTCCTCTCCCTTGTGGATACCAGAAAACCAGCGGGTTTTGACTCTGTTCAGCTTTGTACTTGTTCAGAGTAGAGAATCCCAAGCTTCTTACAGGACAACAGGAAACTGGATGTCACTACCATTTTCCTAGTGGCATTTCCTTTTTAAGTTTCAATTGCATTTGATACATCAGGAAAAGGACATTACTTGAAAACAATGCTGCTCTGGATGAGCATTAGATAGTAATTCCTGTGTAAATATAAGGAAAAATTAACAGATTATGCTTCAGAAAGTTCAAATATAACCTTTTGGCTGCAAGTATTAATCTTTTATTAAAAAAAAAAAGACTCTAAGTTAAGCAAAATATTAAAGGAATATTCTAAAATTGGATCATTTATTTGCTGCCAAATATGGCTATTGGAATGGTTGCCTTAGAATAATTTTTTTTATGATTGAATATATTAACTGATGAAATTATCTATAAACATTGACATAGGTATTTTTGAGTGACTGATTTTACTCTTGTATCCATTATAAGCACAAAGATTCATGAGAAAGTGATTTCACCTACTCACCAAACTATTACTAGTTGCTCCTTAAATATCAGTGATCACTAGGCAAACTATATAACAGAACCTCATTCTTCTTTTGTAAAATCAAAGCACTTTGATAGTTCTTTATGCATCAAAATTTACCTTAACATAATAAAACACATCTATATTTCATAATATTCTTTTATATCTTGTATTTGAAAATATCTCCATGACAAAAATACCATGTGGCTAGGAAAGAGAAATTAATTTTGTCTATAATAAAATTATGTATCATAGTAACATGATAAATTGTAATACATTTTTACATTAAATTTTATTTCATATGAATAAAGCTTTTGTGCACATAGATATATCAATTCAATCATTTTGGCCTATAGCATGACATTAAGAAAACCTTCTATCAAAAAGAAGTTGAACAGAAATAGACTTACACAATAAGACTATATAGAATTAGGATTTCTTTTCTCTTCCATTAATCTAATTTAATTTTATTAGGCCAAGTTCTGTTATAAATTCATCTGTGCACTGTGGAAATGTCAATGAATATGATAAAGGAACTTCTATGGAGATTTATCATAAGATGTAATTCTTGTATTTTACATTTTGTTTCATTGTGCAGTGTCACAAGAAAAAAAATGCTTTGAAATAGTTGTTTCTCTGATGATCTTGAAAAACTTGAAAGGCCATGCATCTTGGTGCCAGTTCGATAACAGGGTTGGTAATACTTTCAAAGAATAATTAAACTAAGATGTACAATCATTTCTAATATTAATTCACATTTTGTTTTATTTTTCCCCCAAAGATGTTTAAAATTGTATGCCTCATTTTACCTAAATGTATATTTAAAAGCATTATCCTACAGGATAAAAGGAGTGTAAATAAGTCAATATGTTTAATTGAAATAACAAGCTTTTGATTAAAAAACATGAGATTGCTAAATAGAGATTTCTAGAACAACGAAAGAAGAGCCAGACCACTGCTCCCAGGTACCTTGCTATTTAATTGAGGACAGTGAATAAACACACATAAACAATATGAATGATATACAGGTTAACAAAAATATCAATTTATCTAAATAAAAAGGACTAGGACACTTTCTTTTATTTTTGCTAATATTTTTTTCTGAAAAGATTTTTACCTGACACAACCAACAATATTGACAATATTTTACTTCAAGTTCAAATAGATTTGGATTCTGGATACATGAAAAGGACAAGCAACAGAAGCTTTCAGGTACAAACACCCATTTTCATAAATGGAGTAAATGCAGGCACCTCAGAAAGAATTGGCTTAGATTGTTTCCATACAAATATCAACCTAAAAAGGAACAGTGCACCTCAAAATGGTGTTCCCAGAAGAACTGACTTCCTCAGAAAGATGGTAAAGGAGCTGAGAATCAGAATTATAGGAAACTGGTGATATTTTGAAATGCTTTTATTTATTTTATTTTTATTTTTAATTTAATTTTATTGTTGTTGTATTACATCCATTCCCTTTTTCCTTCCCTCTGTCCCCTTCATCACCCCCACCCCCCCAAAGTCAATTCCACTTGTTGTCCATATCCATGGTTCTTCCATGTTAGTTCCTTGACTAAACTGCTCCCCTTCTTTGTCTCCTTTGCCTCCTCCCTCTCCCCTCTGCCCACTGAAGGTCTATTCATTATATTCATGTATTTGGTTCTGTTTTGCTTGTTTGTTTGTTTTGTTCATTATTGTCCTGTAATGGGTGAGATCATATGGTGTTTGTCTTTCACTGACTGACTTATTTCACTAAGCCTAATACTTCCCAGTTCCATCCATGTTTTTGCAAAGAGTAGGAGTTCCTTCTTTCTTTCTGCCATGTAGTATTCTATTGTGTAAATGTACCAAAGTTTTTTGATCCAATCATCCACTGATGGACACTTACACTGTTTCCAGCACTTGGCTATTGTAAATAGTGCTGCTATAAACATAGGGGTTTATAGGTCCTTATGAATTCGTGTTTCAGGTTTCTTTGGGTATAATCCTAGTAGTGGACTTGCTGGACCAAAAGGCAGTTCCATTTTTAGTTTTTTGAGGAAACTCCATACTGTTTTACATAGTGGCTGTACCAGACTACATTCCCACCAACAGTGCACCAGGGTTCCCTTTTCCCCACATCCTTGCCAACACTTGTGGTTTGTTGATTTGTTGATGATTGTCATACTGACAGGTGTGAGGTGGTATCTTATTGTGCTTTTAATTTGCATCTCTCTGATGGCTAGTGATGTTGAGCATTTTTTCATAGGCCTTTGGGCCCTTTGTATGTCTTCCTCAGAGAGTGGTCTGTTCAGGTCCTTTGTCCATTTTTTAATTGGGCTGTCTGTCTCCCTGGTATTGAGTAATATTAGTTCTTACATATTTTGGATATTAAGCCCTTGTCTGAGGTGTCGTTGGCAAATATGTTTTCCTGTACAGTTGGTTCCCTTTGAATTTTGCTAGTGATTTCTTTAGCTGAATAGAAACTTTTCAGTTTGATATAGAAATGCTTTTATAAAACCAAACTTATGTTTTCTTTAATTTTCAGAAGTTGAATTACATTTATAAACAGTAAACTATTTTTAGTTCAAATGTACTTTTAGTACTTAATTCATTCTTTAAATTGGAGAGAGATCGTTAATTTCACAGAATAAGGGGGTGAAATACAAGACAAAAACATGGTAGAAGAGACAAAACACAAACACAGCCCGGCAATGGGAAGTAAAATTGGGTGTTCTGCAGTAGTGTGTCTTTTTCCTGTCCATGTGTGGGGAAACTTATGATATCCTTGGATTCTAGAATCTTGTGGCTGTTCAATGGTCAGAAATAACAGTGAATAAACTGAATAGAGTGTCCAATGTCAAAAGAGAAAACAGAATGTGTTATTATTTAAGGTTGTGTAGTTATAGGATAAAAGTATGCTCCTCCAAATTAGTCAAAAAAATTTTAGAGGGTCTGAAATTTTACTTCACTTGCAAGCTAAAAACAAGTTAATTGGACATAGTTTCCTGAATGCTGGCAGAGAGCATGAGATTGATGTGTTAGCAAAAATGATGGCTTATTACTCATAGCAGTAGCTATGGCAAGAACATGAACACTTTCCTGTGACATTTCTTGAGCCTCTGTTGACACAGGGTGACTAAGGAGGGTTAGGTGACACCTGGGCACACTTGGGTTGCATTATAGGAAAAGAATCTGGATTTTAAGAAATCTTAATTTTTCAAAATGGGCTTTAAGAAAACCTACCTGACCTTTGGAACTGAAGGAGACAATATTATACTGCTATACTGTACATATAGCCAAAGAACATATGTACACATCTCATAGACATAAGCAATCGTGTGGTGATATCCAGAGGGAAGGGGGACAGGGTTGGTGTAGGTGGGCAGAGGAGGGGTAATGGGGACATCTGAAATAGTCTCAACAATAGACATAAAGAAAAACTATGTTCTTTCTTCTGGAAGGACATATTACATATATGTTATATATATATAATATATATATATAATATATATATATAATATGTGTGTGTGTGTGTGTGTGTATGTATCAGAGTTGTTCATTATAAAACTATCCTTGGAAATACAGTCTGGAACCATGGGGCAGTGCCTTTTCTTACAACATGTGCCAAAATGTAATCAATCCTTAGAGAATTCCTCCAAAATCTACACCTTGTTTCAACCCTGTCATGTTTTCTGTCCATGAGTATGCCATTTTGTTGGCCACTAGAGTTAATCTGACCAAAAAAAATAACTACAAACAAATTTATTTTTATACATGCCATTTAATTAATTAAAGCTAGGACTCTACACACGACTCCAAATAACAGAATGTGGCAACTGGAAATGTTCCACAGAATTTCAAACCACCAACTAAACCCACCTAACCATTAGAGTGCCCCTTAGAAATTGTGACAGGTTTCTCTTTAAGATCCCATATTGATCTTTGCACTTCTGTGACATTGATCCAGCAGTTGCATACAATCTGCCTTTGCCTGTAAGGAGCACGTCTAGGACAACTCTGTCATCCTTAACACCCCTAGGCAAGCAGTTGACATTGATCTGAATGCTTTCCAGAGCTGAAGGACTTTTATTGATCACTTCAGCTGGAGTCAGAAACAATGCCATTCCCACCTTCTGATTGAATAAGCCCAGAGCTACAACTGTTCCAGTTCATGCATAAATGAGAATCCAGTTATTCTTTGGAAAGCTCCACAGAATGGAAGGTAGCCCACACTGAGAAAAGCCTTCACATTCATTGGAAGGGTACTGTTTCTTTAAATGCTTTCAGGTACCTTAAGGCCATTTTATAGTATAGGGCAAGCCAAAGTGTTTCTGGAAGGAGCTCTATTAATGCCTGGCTTCCACCGACTACAGTGCCCCTGGGAAAATAAATGTTTAGAATTGCTGGAATCTCTTAAGTGGGACCCATATTGGATGAGGAACAAAAGTTTTTACTTCCTCTAAAGTGGTACTCTGGCCACTTTTGTTTTTAGAGGAACTACTTAGAAAATTTACTTTAATCTGTCCTCTGTATCATGGCACCAACTGCATGGCATTTTACCCCAAGCAATGATGAGTGATGACATTCAGAGTGGGAATATGATGGAAAACTGTAAATACTGGTGTTCTGCATAGGTGGTGCAGGACCTTGGACCATGTGATTCCAATAGACTCTTCCTGTAGACTTCTCAAAAAAGGGAAGCAGAGCAATGACCACACTGTGCTCAGAGCTTCCTGTTGAGGAACAAAATTCCAAATAATTAAAATCACTACACTTTCAATAGCTTTGAAGAGGCATCCCAAAGTATTTCCTTGGAGAGGAAGATTAGTAATGGCTGTCTCTCAAGTTTCCTAAAACTCCTGGAATCTAAGATGCCTTCTCTCCATGTGATGACTTGTTCCTCTTTGCAAATGTTCTGTTTTATCTGGAAATTGCAATAGAAATAACTATTCTTTCCTCTTTCAGTTTCAAGAATTTAAAGTTTCTTCTTTAACCTTGGAAATTCCCATGTTACACTGTGTTCCATTTATAATCTCATTTTTCTACATTTACTACTTCTCCATTCTCCTTCTTGGCTTATAACTTAGCTGAAATGCTACTAAGACTAAAACCTTGGACAGAATTCAAGTACTAGTATAACATTCCAGTTTGGTATTCATTCTTGACAGTATTATGAGGAGCAGAATTACCTGAGTAACAGTTGCTAAAGGCAAGTCGCAGCAAATAGAAAAAAGTGCAGAGACATGTTCTCTGTGGTGAGCAGTTATGCATGTTGCAATGAAATGTCGAATCAAACAGCAATATGCACTCAAATATTTCTATTACAAATCTTCCCTTTTTGTTTTGAACACTGCTAACAACATATAATTGTGTAATTTGAAGACTCAGAATTTGGATTATTATGCCTTTTAGAATATCATTCAAGGCCATGCTTTACACATGAAGCAATTGAGGATGAAGGACATCATATGATTTTTTTTCTGAGGTTGTACAATTAGTCATAAGTCTACCTTCACCCTCTTTCCAAGGTTCATTTCTATATTTCCAAATCATAAAACTCCATTCTATATTACCATCAGTATTATAAGCATTTTACAAGTAGTAACTGATGTTTAGCCTCCAACAGTGGTATAAAATAATTATTAACTATCCCCATTTATCCAGTGAGAAAACTGTGGGATATAAACTTTGAATGATTTCCCCAGGGTCACCCCATAATCCAGAAAGCAGGTATTTCAACCATTCAGTCATGTTGCTTCATATTTGCTAATAGTGTTTAAGTGAAAGCTGGGGTTTCATCTAGACAATGAAAATACCTTCTTTGCTGGCAAAATGACACGTCATGTACATTTTTTTGGCAGAATTTAAATATTTTATTGAAATGTTACCAAATTAGGAGAGCATAAGTCATTGCTAATAATATTTTTAATCTTATACTAGGGGTTCTCAGTGGGGTAGTTGGGGTCTTCCTCCCCACAGTGGACATTTGGAAATGTCTGCAGATATTCTTGATGTGACAACTAGGTGCGTAGGAGGGAAGTAGCCTATTGGTTCTATTTTGTTAGAGGCCAGGGGTGCTGCTTAACATTCTACACGGTCTATGACAGCCCCTCCAACAAAGAATTACCTGGCTGAAAGTGTTGATAGTGCCAAAGTAGGGAACATGTGTCCTGGGTCTGGTTTGGCAGTGGTTCTTTCTGGTCATGCTAAGACTATTCACACTATGACAAATATGCTGGTCAGAAGTGTCTTTGCTAAGATAGTCTCCATGTATATTTCGTAGGGGTGGAATAAAGAGGAGTAAAGAAGAGTGAAACCACACACTACACACATACACACACACACAATCAAAGCAGAGCCTCATGATTAACTTCCCTAATTTTCTCATTCTTAAATCAAACTTAACATTTAGCCTTACATTTAGTGCATCAAAATCAATACAATATATTTACAAAGTCACTATTTTTCTTTTAATTCCTGAATCATGAGACTCAATTATATAAAAGCCTGTTCTTTCATTCATGTCCAAGTTCAGCAAACTGATTTTCTATAACTAGATTATTTGAGGAGCCCAGTTTTTTATTGTGCATAGAATTTTGTACCACAGACCCTCTCCCCACATTTATACACTCTTCAAGTACAAGCATGCAGACAGGAGCTATGTTTCCTAAGAACACTCAATAATCACAGAGAAGTTGCTGTAAGCCAATGATTTTATATGTATTTTTAAAAACTTAAATTCTTTCAAAACCACATTATTAATATTTTAGAGAGGAAGATGAAACAGGGAAGTACTTTTAAGAAAAATGGTAGTAAGAAAGATTCTGTGCTTGCTTCAGCAGCACAAATACTAAAATTGGAACGATACAGAGAAGATTAGCATGGTTCCTGCACAAGGATGACATGCAAATTAGTGAAGCATTCCATGTTTTTAATAGAGTAATTTTTAAAAGGAAAAAAAAGAAAGATTCCTCCTACCTGGGGAGCTGACAGAAGTCTTTGCAGGTGTTTCCTTTGGATGTCAGGACACTAGAGAAAAGTAACAGTAATTGTCCATTTGAAACAATTTGGAAAATATTGGTATTGTGAAAGGTTTTGTAAGGGTTTGAATATACCTGTTTATTCACACTGACAACACATACGTTAAAAAATGTGGTCTTCATGAGACTTTGATTTAGCTACATCAAGTTTCTTCTCAACTTGAATATTACATGAGAAAGCACCTGCGGACAGTAGACAGGAAATGGAGTCCAGAGCAATGATGGTGAAGACACTAAAATAGAGCTACAAAGATGCCAAATGCAAACTTAATTGCCTGGGAGTGCAAGTAAAAGGACAAGTTGAGAAGAAAAAAAAATTGAATTTGATGGACAGTGCTTGAAAATACTGATACTTGTAAATATGACAATCAGAATATTCAGATACCCCCCAAAGTAACTATATATTCTCCTCTGACCTTAGTTTTGAAAGTGCAAAAAGTTTTTCACCCTTTGGTATAATTGATTATAATGTGCTGTAAAAATCAGAGCCACATTTTTAATCAAACAGAATATTGGACTGGAGACTAGGAAAGTCATTCTATTCCCTTATAGGTGAACTAAAATAAGTAATTTTGATTTTCCTGGCATTTTGTGCATTGAAGTGGCATTAATTTATTATTACTTTATGGTTCTTTAATGAAATAAAATATCACCAGGTCATGTCCTATTTTGTATATACAGAAACAATGGTTTTGAATAGAATCACATCTCATATGGAGAGGTGGCCTTGCACAGCTTAGAAGGTAAGTCGTGCTCCATTCAGGTAGAATAAGACTAATCCAGTTTTCACAATTGATTCCCCTTTGAGAAATAGTGAGATATAAATTTTTTAGAGTTATTTGTGAAACAAAGAGGGGGGAATCTTTGTCATACCCATGTGCCTTTCTCCTTGCCACATAATTTTTTTCTATTATTAATATTTTCCCTCTTACTTCCCCTTCTGATTTAAAGATAATTGGGTTCTGTGAGGGAGATATTGAAAGGGCCAAAACAACAAAATCCTCAGTCTCTAATTTCTCATGTCCTGGCAGAAATAAGACTGGTCTCAAGTTGGGGTATTTTGAGAAATGCTTTTAATAAAGGAATTATTTACAAAGATGTCAGAAGAATATAGGAAAACTTGAGGCAACTAGTGAGTGTGCATATAGACAAGATGTAGAATGTCAGTTGGTGGCTGACAACATTTGGACTTGATGGGACAAAAATAATAAAGGGTTGGCTATCAAAACCTACAAAAGGTGGGCCTACGTAGAGAGACTGACCTTTTACTAGCCAGTGTCTTAATCAGTTCAGGCTGCTATACGAAAGATACCATACTGGGTGGCTTAAACAACATTTCTTTCTCAGAGTTCTTGAGGCTGGAATTCCAAGATCAGAGTGCCAGCATGGTCAAGTTCTTAGTGAGGGCCTTCTTCCTAGCTAGGTTTCCTCAGTGCATGGACTCTGCTCTTCTGTCTTCTCCTTTGAATAAGGGCATTATTCCTACCATTGAGGCTCCACCTTGATGGCATGATTACCTCCTGAAAGATCCACCCATTACATTGGGGATTAAGGTTTTAGCTTCATTTTGGGGAGACATTCAGTCCCTTGCAGCCAGTTAGTGTCAATCCTATAGTAAGGGAGACTCCTCACTTTCCTCCCCCATTTTGATGTCTTACTATAAACTGAAACTGATCAGGAGTCAGAGTGCAAAGGATCCACTGACAAATTCTGGAGCTCAGTACAGAATAACTAAGAATGGATTAGGTCTGGTGGAATGAATGAGAGCTACCTATCAGAACCTCAAAAATAAGGCATTACTAAAGGAAAAAAAGGCCTTTTAGTTGTGTTTATGGTTTTGGTACTCAGTTATGAGAAATCAATGAAAGCATAGTTAATGTAGCAAAAGAGGTAAATTTTTGTGGTACATAAAATTAGAGGTGACTAATAAATTTTCATGCTTGCATGCCTGTAAAACCCCAAACCCCACCTGTCGAAAACTAAGTTGATCTTACTCTCCCAAATACTTGTTTATTATCTCAAATTGTGTCTTTCATCAAGTAACATTTCTGTCTATAATGTGGCCCGAGTCAGAGTCTTAAGATGATCTATCCTTGATTCCTCTTTGTCTCATCTAATTGATTATTAAATATAAAGAGTTCTGCTATGTAGGTAGTCACTAGTGTCTGCCTCACTTCACCTTCTGCTTTATTTCAGCACACTATCCATCATCTCTCAATTGGATGATACTAACTTGACCTAGGGCCTTGTCACCAATGCAATGAATTCTTTCAGTAAAACGAGAACCGAGAACCGCCCATTTAAAACAGGAATCTAAGCAAGCATTTGTCTAATTAAAGTCTTTCAATATCTTTCCCTTGCCAAGAGCTACAAATTCAAAAGTAACTAAATTACATCTCTACGGCCTTCCCGCTTCCCTCTCCTGGCTCCATTACTGCATTTCACTTCCTGTCTTTTGACCTTCAGTGTTTTTTTTTTTTTTTTAAACTGTACTTCTGCACATCCATCCTAAAATCTTCCTGACTGCAAAGGTTAGCTCCTGTGCGAAAGGCTGTCAGTCATTTATTTTTCTTCTGTCTCACGTGCTGTTTCCTGAGTGCTGCTTCAGCCCTTTCCCTGAGTTACAGTTGGGATGGATTATCAGGCTCAGGCTGATTAGCTGTCAAGAACATTGAGCCTGCGTGGTGATAATAAGGCTAAAATGGTAAAATAATGAAGATTTGCCTGAGAAGCTTTACGTATTCAGGGAAGCTAAGACAACTAAATTACATTCAACAATGAAAACTAGAGTTAGCTAAGATGAAATGTAGGATTTTTAACTAGTATATGGCATTTAGACTTTCAGTGGGGAAATTGGAGGTTTCAGATAACAGAAAACATGTTTATGATTTAAAACGTGTGATGATTTCCCAACATAATATTCATTTTGTTCAAACACCTGGAAGCCCAACGAAGCATTGTGATGAATGAGATTAAGTAACTCTTCCTTGTTGTGTTTCTTTTATGAAAATATATTTGATTGATTGTTAGCACAGTTATCCCAACTTTCCCCCATTTTTTCCCCTCTGTCCAGTATTCTTTTTCCCTCCAACATTCCTTCCTGCCCTTAATTCATGTTGATGGATCATGCATAAAAGTTCTTTGGCTTCTCTATTTCCTGTACTATTCTTAATGTAACCCTGTCTATTTGTAACTACCAATTGTGATTCTTAGCCCATTCTCCCCCTTCCCTCTCCCAGCTGATCACCCTCCAAATGATCTCCATACCTATGATTGTATTCCTGTTTTAGTTTGTTTCATTTGTTTTTGTTTTTTACATCAGTCATCGATAATTGTGAGCTTGTTGTCATTTGAATGTTCATAGTTGTCATCTTTTTTCCTTAAATAAACCCCATTAACATTTCATATAATAAGGGGTTGGTGATGATGAACTCCTTTAGCTTTACTTTGGGAAGCACTTTAACTGCCCTTCCATTCTAAATGATAACTTTGCTGGATAGGGTAATCTTGGTGGTAGGTCCTTGCTTTATATCACTTTAAATACTTTTTGCTAGTCCCTTCTTGCCTGCAAAGTTTCTTTTGAGAAATCAGCTGATAGTCTTATAGGAACTCCTTTGTAGGTGGGTGACTCTCTGATTTTCTTTCGCTGTTTTTGAAAAAATGTTTTATTTATTATTTTTTGGAGAGAGGGAAAAGGAGGGAGGCAGAAAGGGAGAGAAACATCACTGTATGGTTGTCTTTCACCTGCCTCCAGCTAAGGACCTAGCTGGGGACCTGGCTTGCAACCTGGTTATGTGCCCTGGCTGGGAACCAAACCAGTGACTTTTGGGTTTGCACGCAGGCTGGCGCCTATCCACTGAGCCACCAGGCAGGGCTCTTTTGCTGCTTTTAAGATTCTCTCTTTATCTTTAACCTTTGGCATTTTAATCATGATGTATCTTGGTGTGGTTCTCTTTGGGTCCAAATTGTCTTGAACTCTCTGTGCTAAGTGGACTTGTATGCCTATTTCCTTTGCCAAATTAGAGTTTTCTTTCATTATTTTTTCAAGTAACTTTTCAATTTCTTTTTTTGTTTTTCTGCTTCTCCTTCTAGAATTTCTATCATTCAGATGTTGCCACTTTTGGTGATGCCCCAGAGTCTTCTTATTCTCCTTGTTTTTTAAATTCTTCTTTCTTGTTTCTTCACTCTGTTCTGGTTGAATGTTTATTTCTTTTTGTGTTCCAAATTATTGAACCCTGGCTTCCTTCTCATCACTGTTGACTCTCTGTGGATTTTTACGTTTCACATATGTAGCCTTTATTTCTTCTTTTACGTTTTCGCAGTGCTTAGTGGGTTCCCTGAGCATCCTTATCACTGGAGGTTTGAAGTCTGCCCCTGATAGGTTGGCTCTCTCTATTTCATTTAGTTCTTTTTCTGGAGCTTTGTTCTGTTCTTTCATTTGGCCATATTTCTTTGCCTCCTCAGTTTACCAGCTGCCATAGCCACCTTGCCACCAGCTCTACATTGAATCCTCTTTGCCTCTCCTACCCACTTGGATAAATATGACTTCTTTAAATCCTTGGTTGTAGGACTTCCATACAGCTCAATTTTTTGGCAGTTTTAGTTGTTTGTTGTTTTGAGGTTAGTTGCCATCCTTCTTATGATTGTGTGAGGAGGTGAAGGGTATCTACTTATGTCTCCATCTTGACAGTAAGTCCCTCCCTAAGACCTTACTTGTTATATTTCATTTGGTAATTTAATACCCCATTATTTTTAGTTCTGTTACATAAGAAATATAGATTATTCAAAATTATGTTTCTGGTTAAAACAATCAATTTTATTAAATTTCATGTTATAATTGATAAATGTTACATGTTGCATAGTATATTTACATACTTCAGATCTCTTGAGATAAACTATCAATTGCATTTGGTGATTACATGGAATTACTCTGTTAAGACCCCCAACCCTTGCTGAAAAAATAAATTCAAGGAGTCTTATTTGTTAAGTCCTTATGTATATTTCTTAAAATGATCACCAATAAAACAATGAATAACTCTGTTTATCAATTTTATAGACTATGCTAATGAAAGTAATGCTCTTAATTTATAGTAATACCATGAATAAAGTAAATACCACTTGGAATAGCTGGAATATTGAATGCAAGGAACTCATGAATATCAATGTTCAAAAAAAAGAGGTGGATCCTCCTTTGCCACTATTGACCCAAAAGACTATAAATCTAGAATTGAAATCAACTGAAGCAATCCATTAGAAATCCACTATTCACTATCCATATTGTATTTCACAATTCGAGCTTAACACTGCATTTCAAATAGGCAATCTAATCTTGTTCCCAGTGGATAAAAATAAGCCTTGAAGAACTACTTTTTAAACCTTGTATTTCTCTTCAGAAACTGGACTTCAAAGATATTCTGAACATACCATAAGGTTTCAAACTTCAGTACCCACAAAAGCTGCATATGGCTCACACCAACACCAATCAGAATTTTATGTGCATGGGCTGAGGGCAAAGGATGTCCATTTATATGATTGACAGTATGTGTGATGACTTAAAAAGAAAAAGCTGTCTGAAATTCACTGTGCTGGCTTTTACCCTTAGAAGACACTTAGTTTAAAAAACTCACCAACTGTTGAAATGTGGTAGGCAATACTAGTTTATCTTAATAATGTATTCTTGGATACTTCTCTATAGTTCTTTTCTTGCCTCTCAATTCTACCTCTCTGTTTCTCTCAGATTCTGATATTTTAAAGCACAGGTTTGAAAAGTGATCTTTCCACTGTATTGCTGATTTTGTTATATGCTACCACAAAAATCTTTTGTTTTCTAGTATTTTCTCATGTCTTAAAGTTTTTTTTTTTAAATATCTTTTATCATGACAAATATCTCACCAGTGGCAATCACTTTAAAATTTAAATTTACTTTCTTAAAATAGGGAGATTATCCTTAATTATTCAGTAGTTTCCAATATATCCAAGCATGCCTTAAAAAGTAAATATTTTTTCTCTTGCTAGTTGTGTCATAAGATGAAAACAGAAGAAAGGAGGCAGAAAGGAAGGTATGAAAATTATAAGGGCCCTGGCTAGTGGCACAGAGGATAACACACCGGCTTATGAACCCAAAAGTCGATAGTTCAATTCCCAGCATTGAAATACACCAAGAATGAGAGAAACCCTAAAATGCCTTGTGTTAAATCACTGAGGTGTTTTAATTACCCTGTGTATGTGCATGGGATAGATATAGGCAAAATCATATGAGCAACATGTGCAACTTTTGCAGCTGCAGGGAATTTGAAAAGCCCTTCAAATGTCTTGAATCAATACATCCCACTTAAAAGGCATGCAAGGTAAATGTTGCCTTATAGGAATTTTGACTTTTTATAAGATGGTGGAAGCCAACACAGGAGATGTGATCAGAATTAGGCACCATGAATTTTTCTAAGTTTAAGTATGAATATGTATCTGTGATATATACTCAACCAGGTTCAATAATAGCTTCCCAGCAATATCAATTCTCAGCAATATCAACAGGAGCAGGGTTGGAACAAAATGCTATACTATGGCTGAGAAGAAGGAAAGGTTCAAATATTGCAGGTGATGCTAATGAAAAATATAAAAAGAAAAAAGAAAAGTAAAAATTCCACAGCATGCTAAGCAAAAAAAAAAGAGGAGATACTTAAGAAACCAGAAACAAAAAATAAATAACTCTGAATCTATAAAAAATGGAGCAGGAAGAGAGACTCATATACTGAAAAACATTCCTAACATTCTTCCTTTAATTAAGATATAATAATTATATTTGAAAGCCAAAAGAGATAGGAATGAAGAAGGGAGAAAGGGAGAGAAGAGAGAAAATGGAAGAAAGAGAGGAAGAGGGAGAAAGAGGAGAGATAAATAAGAGAGGGAATTTGTGGCTGCCTGGAAGAAAATTCTGGACTGTGTTCTTTAGGCAGGAGAAAAATGGAAGATAAATGTACTACACTTAAATAAATATTAACTCTATAAAACAATAGCAATGCCATGGGTAATGTGATATATAGACTTAATTACAACACTGAGGAGTAATAGAATATTCTTGTGGAGGAGGAAATAAAAGGTCAGCACATTGTCTGGGAAGAGAGTAAAAGGTTGCAATCACTCTAAGACTCTTGAAGTCTAAGATACTTTAATATGTTGTAATTTCTAATGAAACCATTACTATAAAATAATAGGAAAATATTATAGCTAAACAAATAGAGGAAATGAGAGTAAAAAAACAAGAAACAATACAAAATAAATGAAGAGAAAAATATGTCACAAAAGAAGCCAATGGAAAACATATAAGGATGATAGATTCAAACCTACATGTATCAATAATTAGATAAATTGAAAAAGACTATATGCACCAATTTAAAAAGACTTAGAATGAGAAAGAAAACACTGAACAAATTATAAGAGAAACATCAAAATGTAAGCATAAAGTTTTCAAGTAAAGCAATGAAAAGGAATATTCCATGCAAACGTTAACCTATAACTACATTAGTATTAAACAATATTTAATTTTAACAAAAATACATTACTACTGATTAAATAAAATATTTCATATTGATAACATCAATTCTCAAGAAGATAAACAAGTATATAAGAACTTAATAGGGCAATTTCAAAGTATATATTTCAACAACTTACAGAATAACATAAGAAACAGACATATCTACAATAATAAAGATTTTCCAGAAACTAATAAAATATCTATAAAAAATAACAAATTTGAAAACATCAGTGTATGTTTTCTATGTATAAATTGAGAAGTAAATAATAAAAGAATAGCTAGAATATCTCAGTATGTTTGAAAATGAATAAATAAAATACTAAATTAACCCATAATTTATAACCCCACAATGATATTAGAGAATATGTTTAATTGACTGACACCAAAAAATACAGATGACAACTTGTGGAATAAGCTAAAGAAGAGTAAAGATAAAAGTATAGAGTTTTAAATATGAATAATAGTCTTAAAAGAATAAATGTGAAAATGAAGGAGAATACCTGTTCCTAAAAAGTTAGCCTATTAAAGAAAAGAACCCCATTAAATGTAGAAAGAAGGAATAAAAAAGATGTGATCAGACAGAAAAGAAACAGAAAGAAAAATCATACAATGGTCAGAACAAACAAAAGTTAATTCTTTGAAAACTTTAAAAATCAAGAATAATTGAGTGTAGTTAAAATGTCATTGCATTTTTTACCTCCCATATTCTTCCTGTTTAGATAATACAGCTGTTTTTTGTATTGCCTTCAGTGCAATTATATTAATGACAAGAACTAATTTATTCTCTCTCTCCTAATTTTCCAAGTGTAAATATAAGACTGTTTTACTCTTTTGTGCCTGAACCTTTAATAGTGGAATGGAGACATACCTGGATCAGCTATTAATGGCATGAGAAGGCTGTGAGGTTGGAGAGCAATGAGAAGGGAAGAAAGAAGTAGATGAAGATATTGGTAAATTAATGTGCATTCTGGGAACAAAGCCTAATAGAAAATGCTCAGGCTCGACCTTATTACATGTAAGCATTAGGCTAATCTTCCCTCTTGGTTGTAACTCACACTTCCTGTGCATCTATCTGTATTTCAAATTTTCTTCTCATGTCCAGTAAAAAAGGATTGGCTAGATTTTTTAATGAAGTGATTTCCAGACCTAAACCTCCATGAAATAAGCTAAAACCCACTTAAATATGTGTACAGCATGGGCATGTTTGAATGTTCTCAAATTACTAGTGATGTTACTGTGGTCAATTATACTTGGCAATGGTGCTTAATTGAAGATGAAAGCAGATTAGATTTTTAATTTAAAAGCCATAGGTAAAACCACTCGAAAAATCCTATTTGAATCTCAGACCCAGTGATGGTTCCTGCTGTGTGCTGCGATTTTATGGCACATTAAGCTGCTCACTCATGTAATTAGAACAATAACAAGATGAGATGTTGTACCAGGTGATACATGGTGGCACTTCTCATTTATCTCCACTAAGATCGAGATTATGGACATGAAATTGCCTTTGCAAACACTCAGGATAAAATACCTCTTAAAAATATAGGAGTGAGGAAATATTCCTCTCCTCTTACATATTCTTAATGGTTACATAAGCCACCTAATTGCCAAAGATAGGAACTATTCATTTCTGATAATCCTCCTTTCCTTATTTTATCCCAAACTCTATAGTTGTATATTATTACCACAATATGTTCCAGAAATAGTCTCGTATCTGAAGCTTCCTTTCCACACCTGTTGATCTACCAAAGGTCAAACAGTTTCTGTTTTAGTCATCTCCCTTGCATTCATCTTCCACACTACAGATTAAACAATTCACACCATGTCATATTTTGATTTAGATGTAATAATCTCTGATACTAGGCTTCCTTCGGAGGAGGCTCAGCATCACCTCCAAGCCTTAATCCGTTCTTTTTTTCTCAGTCTTATTTCTTAAAAGCATTTTGTTTCAGACATGCTATTGTTGAGATTACTGAGGCCTTAGACACTGTCAACCTTGACTCTTCATATAACAGAATACATGAGAAGAAAACAATATCCTGCATTAAAATATTTAGCCAATCACTTGATTCTCAGAAAAAGAACTCAAAAGACATGGACAACAGTGTGGTGATTGTAGGGAAGTTAGGGGTGGGTGCAGATGGGAAAGGGTATAAAAAGGATAGATGGTAAGGAGACAAAAATAATGTCTAAATAAGTGTATAATTTTAAAAAATATTTAACTAATTAGATTGTAAGATCCAAGAAAAATTCATATTCATAAACTCAATTCAACATCAGAAAAGCCCTTGATGGCTTCTTCTCCTTGGCCCTTCCATGTCAAGTTTGCCTCAACTAATGTTATATTCCCATCAGTGATTTATGCTTTGGCTATAATGCAGACAATGGAGAGTAGTAGTCCAAAAGATGAAAAAAAAGCATGTAATTTTAATCTTTGCATATTATTAATCTCTTTGAATAGAGTCCATAAACATACATCACAGGGACAAAGCAGTGGCTGATGGGAATTATCAGCTCGGTAGGCATATGAAGCATATAAACTTAATAATACATATTATATATATGTGTATATATGGTTAATAATATATGCTTAATTAAAATATGTATGTATTTTAATGATGTAACGCAAGCCCTAAACATTGTATATCTTTTGATAGTATTTGTAATGTGTTTTGGTGAGGTTAAATCCATTTCAAAACTTATTAAAACTCACCATCAGTATATTTTAAATTAATTATATTTTACTTTAGTTCTATATTTTATATTACAACTATAATTGCCACATGCTTTTCATAATAACATAGCTATGCTAGGAAATGCCACTTACAATAATAATTTGTACACCCAAATTTGACACCCTGATCATTTCATGTGTGGAACAATGATATATTTGTTACAGCGTAAATAACTACAAAGGTAAGTTATTTTGCATGGTCACTTGCACTGTAGTAAATATAACACTGTTTTGGGCATGGAAAGCTCATATCTAAAAGAATATTATTTATAAGGCGCTGGCCTGAGAACCCAAAGGTTGCTGGTTCGATTCCCAGGCAGGGCTCATAACCAGGTTGCAAGCCAGGTCTCCAGCCAGGTCTGTGGCTGGAGGCAGGTGAAAGGCAACCATACATTGATGTTTCTCTCCCTCTCTGCCTCTCTCCCTTCCTCTCTCTCTGGAAATAATTTTTAAAAGTTAAAATATCTTAAAAGAATATTATTTAAATAAAATAGTTTAAAATAAATGCTCTGTTTAAAAGTAATAACTTGATTATAGAAATACATCAATTGAAAACGTTCTCAAATTGGAACACTGTACAACTCAGAGTATTAGATTAAATTTACAGTAAAAAATCAAAAACTACTTTTATCATTTTCATAGTTCATTTTGCCAAATAGATTTCATTATAAAAATCAATGAATCCATTGTTTTAAAAATTGTTTAGTAAATGTAATAAAATGAACACTTGTTATACATCAAAATACAATTGTATGGTCGTACTAAAGATTATAATCTAATGGTAACAGAACTATTTTCCTGCTTATTTGATAATTTTTTTAAAAGATTTTATTTCATTATTTCTAGAAAGAGGGGAAGGGAGAGAGGCAGAGAGGGAGAGAGACATCAATGTATGGTTGTGTTTCACCTGCCTCCAGCCACAGACCTGACTGGAGAACTGGTTTGCAACCTGGTTATGTGCCCTGGCTGGGGAATCGAACCTGCGACCTTTTGGGTTCGCAGGCCGCACCTTATCCACTGTGCTACCAGCCAGGGCTTATTTGATAATTTTTAAAGGTATTTTAACATATCTCTTCCTCAGTTTTTTGTGAGGGGTTATAAACCACAAACTGATATTTTTAATATTCTTTCTCAGCATGAAAATAGCCAAGCTAAAAAAAATTATGTTTTGTGTGTTTTAGTTCCACTTTGAAAAATTGAGAGAAGTAAACTCAAAGCTCAATGTGACCAGGAACCTAGTAGACAAATCTCCTCAAGTTTTTCTTTTTCACTAAGCATAATACTCTCCAGTTCCATCCATGTTGTTGCAAAGGGTAGGAGTTCCTTCTTTCTTTCTGCTGTATAGTATTCCATTGTGTAAATGTACCAAAGTTTTTTGATCCAGTCATCCACTAATGGGCACTTAGGATGTTTCCAGCACTTGGCTATTGTAAATAGTGCTGCTATGAACATAGGTGTGCATAGGTTCTTATGAATTGGTGTTTCAGGATTCTTTAGGGGGGTGAGGGAGATGAAGAGGCAAGGAAGGGGAGCAGTTTAAACAAGAACCTAGTATAAAGGAACCATGGACATGGACAACGGGTGGGATTGGCTTTGTGAGGAATGGGTGGGTGGGGAGGGGGACAGAGGGAAGCAAAAAGGGGATGGATGTAATACAACAACAATAAAATTAATTTTTTTTTCTTTTTCAAAGCTTTTGAAATCCTTAGTCTTTAACATGAATGTGAGCTATTCTAAAAGTACTTCTCAAATTAGTTCTGCTCTTAAAGCCTGAAACTAGGAAAGACACAGTTATGAATTACTAAGGGGCTTCACATTTATCTACACACCTAAAATTACTTTCTGCACCCATAACTCCTTTAAGCATATTTCTCTGGGATTCTTTCTCTCAGAGGTGCCTTTTAATTTTTCTTAGAGGATTGATTTTCCACCTTTTAAAGCATTATTTACTTTTTTTCCAAAGTATTTTTTGCTTCTCCAAAAGCCTTAGCATTTCCAAGATTTTCCGCTCTTCTGATACTGTTGACCATGTTAACTCTGTAGTTATAGTTTTGAACAGTGTTAAGATATGAAGTATACAAGGTCTGTCCAGAAAAAGTCCAACCATTGTTACTATCATAAGAATGGTTTGCGTGACATGAATGTAACTTGACAGCCAAGGAGAGAAGACTAGAATGTGCATGAATGAAAAATGTACTGGACAGTAGGGGCGGAAGATGCCATTGAGTGAGCATGGGTACTGTGTGGCTGTCACATTCAAAATGACTGGGCGAGTAGAGCAACGGATGCATCAAATTTTTCATTAAGCTTGAACATTCCTCTGAGAAAACTATTGGGATGGTTCAGAAGGCTTTGGGGGGCAATGCAATGAGTGCAGCACATATAAAAGTGTGGCACAAAAGCTTCAGAGATGGCTGAGATTCTGCTAAAATGATCCATGTTCTGAAAGGCCTGCAACAAGAACACCTGAGAAAGTAGAATGTGTACTGGTTGCAATCAACAAAGATTGGTGACTGATAGTGTGAGAACTAGAAGCTAGTGGGGGAAACAAAAAATTCCTGGCTTTTCACAAAACTAGAATCACCTTTGAAAGGGAAGGGATTTCAGAACTTTGATGTGATTCAGGAAAATACAACATGGCAGCTGATGGCAATTCCTACAAAGGATTTTGCAGAGTGTTTTTAACAGTGGAAGAGATGTTTGGGGAGTTGTGTGAGGCACCAAGGAGTCTACTTGGAAGTGGATTGAGGTATACTTCTCTTATGTACAATGTTTCTTGTGTCTCCTTCAATAAATCTCTCTACTTTTCATAGTGTGTGGCTGGATACTTCTGGACTGACCTCATATATATATAAACTATGCATTCTCTGAAGGTGATGTTTCTCTTTTGGTGCTCAGGAACATCCCATTTCATGGCATTTACTGATGTTAAATTTTCCACTTGATTATTTTCAGTGTTGTCCCCTGGGGTGATTCTAAAAACACTGATGTGTCACGTTAATTCAGAAAAGTGGTATCATTATATCTGATCATCATTTAGCTTTTAAAGAGGTATTTGAAACATTAGACACTTCCCTTACATACAAGGTCTGTCCCAAAAGTGTTGGCTGCACAAACTGTTTTAATTATATTGACATTGGCTCCATACTTTTGGGACAGACCTCATCTACCAACTTTATTTCATATAATGTTGGAAGATCTCAGTGATTTTTAAAATTAATTAAATTATAATTTAGTAAAGTATACTTTCTCTGTTTTTAGTTCAAGTATATAATGCTTCACTTCTATTTTTTTTTATTGTTTGTTTAAATGACTATCTTTACCCAAATGGAAATATATGATAGGATCTTTAAGAACTAAAAGTTCTAGATACCACGATAGCTCTTTTTCACTGGCAAATCTTAATATAAAGCATTGACTATATAAAGAAAGTTCCTTTTAATTTACATTTTTTAGTTCTGAATTACAATTACCATGGATTTGCTATTATTGCTTTATCAGTAAGTTTCTTCAATATAAGTGATGTGAGAAGATCTATTCTTTTGGTTTCTAACCATGAAAAAGGGAAGCAGCATGCAAAAGGTGGCAGCTGAAGAGAGCATCATTTCGCACTTGACTTTGACAGAACTACTAAATGTAGCCCTTTTCAAAAATTAGCTGAGGAGCATATACACAATGCAATATTCCTCGGCCAAAGAAGAAATACTGTTACTTGTGACAATATAGATGGATCTTGAGCATATCATGCTACAAAAATGTCAAAAGGAAAAAGTCAAGAATCATATGATTTCACCCAGAGGTGGGATATAAAACTGAAAGCAACAAGTGAACAAAGAAGAAAAACAAACAAAAACTCATAGACACAGACTTCATTTATGATGGTTGCTAGAGGGAAAGGGTGAGGGTAATAAAGGGTAAAGGGCATCCAATTATAGTACCAAGAAAATTTGACTTTGCCTGATGGGTATGCAAGGCAATATACAGATGATGCATTATGGAATTGTACACGTGAAACCTATATTATTTTATTAACCAATTTCACCCCAAAAAGTTTAATTTTAAAAATGACAACCAAACCTTTTAAGAAAGGATACATTGCCTTGATAATGAGCTCTTGTCGAAGTCCATCACCTAACCTGCCTAAGCCACAGAGATTTAATGATGCTGCCGTCTCAGAAACCCATTTTGACTTTGTAAGTTACAAGATTGAAGAAGCTCCAAAACATCTCAGAGGCCAATAAGATATGCTACAATAAAACCTGCAGTAAGATGAGCATCTGCTTTACATTCAGATGTGCCAGCTAGTTCTCATCTTTCCCATTCCTGGACTGACTCTGGTCTTTTGGTTTTGAGATTATGTGCCAAATGATTGGGAACATAAGATCATTACCTAGCAAGGTAAAATAAAATACATACTATAAAGTAAATTTGTATTGCAACTGCCCTCAAAGGCAGCAATATTTCTCCATTTTCTCTTTTTCCACTTAGAAAAGAAACTTGGAATGGCAAGTGAAGGTGGTTATATGAACATGTCCTAAGTTATTTTAAAGTAAATATTATTTGAATTATTATATATAAGAGAAGAAAAAATATCTGACAGATAAATATTGACCAAACCTTTTAAAGGCTTTTTCCTGGACCAAATACCATGAAAAGAACTTGATTGATTGGCAATCATTCATACATTCATCTACTCATCCATTCAACAACAATCTATAATAGGTAACATTAGAATATAGTATGTGAGACATGATAACTTTATTGCTTGGCAGTCTTTCATACATTCATACACTCATTCATTCCACAATGTCTATAATGTGCAACATCATATGTAATATGTAAGCTCTGGTGAACATGGAAATAGGTAAGCTACAATTTTTATTTCAAGCAAATTTTAGTCAAATGTGAAATAGCATTTAAAGAAGCACTGTTGAATAATTGAACATAAACAAATGTAAAATTCACTTTAACATATATATGACAATCTTGGTCAACTTAATAACATAAAATGCAGCAAGGAAAATTTATATAATTATGTCTTAAAGAGATAGGAGAGAAACAATACATAGTTAGGCTCGATCTGGATATTGAGAGATTTATCCAAAGTATTGGTTGTTGTTTCCTGAGTTGTGAATTGTGGAGAATGAGTGAATTTGCTATTCTTTCCCTTTGTCATTTCTCTGCTAGATTTGCTAGGGAAAACGTATGCCTGACTGCATTCTTTTATTCCATTGAAAGTTCTAGTTAATTATAGATACAAATAAGAAGTTCGTCTATATGCAAGGAATAAATCAAAGATGGAATAAGGCAAGTCTCAGAAGCCTGGGAGAGGGTTCTAGATGCTGGGACACACAAAGAACTGTGCTTTTTTCAAAAGCCTCCAGAAAGACTTCATTACTCCCAAAACCTGGATTTTAGCCTGGTGAGACTGTACGAAACTGTAAAACAATGCATTTGTGTGTTTTTAAGTCATTACATTTCTGGTAATTTGTTACGGCAGCCATGGAAAACTCATGAGGAAAAAGATTCATAGGGTTTGTATAAACAATAATTTCAATTCTGGTAGAAGGTAAATAATAGAACAATACAGAAAGCTGCTGATGATCTTGTTTATGTTTTGCATTTTCAAAGACTATTGAAGAAAACAAAATTCTTTGTGAGAATTTTATTTAATGAAATAATATGTTCTGCTCTAAAAGACACATTGAGTTTATTCCAAGCTGATTGTACTGGCCAGCCAATGACAATGAAAACAGATTTTGCCTGAAAAAACACAAACACAGAAGCCTTTGAAATACGATGAATAGAATATGTGATCTTTTGAATAGGGTCTTCAATCCCCAGTGTTTTCCACTATTATTGGATATAACTGAACCCTAATTGTACTTCAAGAATAGAAATAATAGACTAGGGGACCAATACCCATCCTCCATTTATATGGACTTTTGTTCATTATAAAGAACTATTATTTTTTTGCTATCAAAGATACTAAAACTATTATTAAAAACACTTTTTTCCCCTTTTGTTATCAAGCAAATGCCTTGATTTTTAACTGTGAATCTCACTGGCTTCTAAACTTTCTCCCCCAACCCTAATATTTTTTATAATGTGTTTCTGACAATTTAATCCTTTTAGGAAGGCAACTATTGTTATTATAGCAAATGAGACTACGCTATTAAATGTAATACATATTATTATTTGCTGTAATGTTACCTCTATGTGTATTATAGCAAAGGAGAGTGGTAGAGTTACTCCAATTTTAAATGCACCTGGGGAAATGATTCACTCTTTTCCTGAAAACCGGGTTGCAGCTATTGCTTTGTTGTGCATTCAAAGCTGATGACCTCGAATCCCAGTGCTGTTATATCTGGAAGCTGAAGGTATTATCTCAGAGATAAATAAATACATATCTGCTGCCATATCCCTGCATAGCCACAAACTGTAATGATATATATCAGAGACCTAGAGTTAAATCTTGGAGTGCAGGAAAATGGAACATCTTTCATCTTTGTGCTTACCAAGTGACCATCTACACAGAGACTTTTAAAAGATCCATGGGTAACCTTTGATTGAATATTGATATTTTAGTATTTTTCCAAGTTAATCATTAAAGAGGTTACCTATGATGTGTGAGTCACCTGAAACTGGGACTGATCCTCCCACTGACATTGTTTCAACCAGCCAAGTTCATCAGAAATGAGGGAGTGAGGGAAAGAGGAAGAATGGTAACGAATTTGCCAGCAGTGGGAGAAAAGACAAATACAGATATGGGTCTTTGATTTTATCAGTTGTCCCCAGACCACCAAATGTAGAGTAGTCTCCAGATGACTTATTTGTTTTCTCTCATAGAACTTACGGTAATATTATCTTGTGTATTAAGGTTCTCATTTGCTTACTGTCTATTTTTTACAACAATATTAGGTTAATGAGAGCAATGTTCTTTTCTGTTATGGACACTGTTGTAATGAAACTACAATGCTGAAAAAATTTCAGGACACCTGGTTGTATTCACTACAACTTAATGAATGAGCAGCTTTATTGATGGTTCAGATGAATTACTCTTCTCCTGCTGTATTGCAAATTAAGTAGTTCAAATACTTTCATATTGAGCCAAAACTTAAAGGATCCTTATGGTTGCATCTCTAGCAGACATGGCAAAGGTCCAGGGACAAACTCAAATAAATGTTATACAATCTATATGAATTATTTCCTTAAAATGCAAGGTATACCTTTGTTCTACCAACTGATGGATTCAAGTGTCATGAATCTGTGTAATGTAAATCTGATCTCAATCTTTTTGTTCCATGTTCCTGTTTTCTCCTACTGTGATTATTTTAAATCTCAGTAATCATTTTTAATTAAAATTATTTTTTTTAAGTAGCATCTACATGCATAAAAAATTAGATGTCTCATGCCCACATGATATCACATCACAGTTGCCTCACGTAATGAAATTAGAGACGTTTATATAGTTATGATGCAAAATACTCTCCAATAATTGCCTTTTGCCAATAAAGATTTTACAACATTGGCTTAGGACAGAAAGCCTTACAACACAGAAAGTACATATAATCTTGTGTTTCCTGAGGAAAGTTGTTTAGTATGTAATATCTAAGATTAATCATTTTTACTACATCTGAAAAGGCATACATATCTGGCAACTGTGCACTTCCTCAACTTTAAACTTGGACTAGGTCACATTCTCTCCTCAGTAAGCACATTGCTGATTTCACTTCCCTGGATGCATCATGCTAACATTTCCACTTTTTGTCCTGCCATAGTCTCACCATACAAACCTTCACTGCAGCAACACATACAAATCCACACACTCACATGGCTACCAAAATGAAATATTATGACACATTCTTCAGTTTCTAATTCAGTCTTCTATAGATTAGATGGACTTCCTGGCCACCGAATTAGTAAAACCCTCATATTTGTGATATTTTATTGGTATTTAATAAGTATTTTGCTGAAAATAAACTATTGCAAGTTTTGTTTCAATTTGTCTTCTGAAGGCTATAAATGGAATAATAATGTGATTTTAAGCCAAGAATAAGTGTATTCAGTGAGCTTCAATTTGTCATATTGTAAAAGTAAATATTTTTGTACTCCATCCACTTTCAGAGATAATAAGAAAACTAGAGGTGGGTAAAACTAAAACCACAAAGCATCTGCCAGCATTCTTGAGTGTTTAACAGAGAAATACGAGTTATAGCTCCTTTGTTTGGTAAAGATTTTTTGGATTCTTCACCCAACAAATATTTATCGAAAGAGTACTCTGTAACAAACTTTGTTTGTTGATACAGTTTGGACAAAACTTAGAAAGATTAACTGTGATATAGATTTGTAAACCATACACTGAGGTCATTTTCATCTCAGTCCCCAGCTTGGAATTCACTTTTATGTGAAGGAGAAAAAGGCTTGCATTTCCTTTGTCCTTCCTTTTTACTCTCACAGTTATTCTATAATTAATCAACAAAATCCATTGTTTTCATAAGTTGTAAATGTCAAAGTAAAATGAAACTTTACAGAATACTGGTTTCTGATTAAGCTTAATTACTGCTGTTAGAATTATAGAGCTCAAAAAGAATACTAAATAAAAACTTCTTAGACCACCATGAAGATGTAAAGTACAGCATAAAGAATACAGTCAATAATGTAAGTTAACTATGTATGGTCTCAAATGGGTACTAGGCTTATGGAGGGAACCCTTTGTAAATAATGTAAATATCTAATCCCTATGCTGTACACCTAAAACTAACTTAATATTGACTGTCAATTGTAATTAAAATTTTCTTAAGAAATAAATTTTAAAAAGAATCTTTCAGGCCAAAAGTTTTTCTGACATAAAGAGTTTAGTGAGCCACATGTCAGCCAGAAAAAGGACCAGGTTCAGGTGTATGCTTTCTGAACCACTGGCATGGGGGCTAGGTAAAGAAGACAGACATGCCTACTCTCCCAGGAATGATGGGACTCTTTATTTTTAAGCAATGCGTTTGAGAAAGAAAGTTGTAGATTGCTTTGAAACACGACATTGCTGAAGGTAAAGGGAGTAGGAACAAAAGAAGTGGGAAAGTTTTGGGATAAGTGCATGTCTAGAAGGAAGAAGTATTTGTTCTTTCGATAGGTTGTAGGCAACGGTCCAAAGGCTCATGTGTAAGCAGGATGCCATGGCAGCTGGTGGTTGGTTATTCTCAGTAGATAAGAGCTGAAATAGCCACCTGCAAGTTGATTCAAAGTGTCAACATACATTCATAAATGGGAGCAGTGTTCTATTGGTTTCAGTACATAACTCTACTAACCAATTAACTCTGATCTCTTCCCACCCTTCTCCTTCTGACATTTAATTTAGGACACCTCAGAATTTTGCTCTTGTCAAACACAGCAGCGGCAACAAAATTTTATGCATCATACAAGGTATTATATTATTTGGCTCTATTCTGTCTACATATAGCATATTCTTTCTGGTGGGTACACAATAAAATTATAACCCATTGTGAAAAAAAATATTGATGACAAACTACCATGCCAAACTCTGTATAATACGGCCTTGAGAAAAAACAAATTCTGTTATCCAGGGTTTTATGATCTAGTATAAGAGATAATGCAGATGCACAGTTGACTGATTATATGTATATAGGTATACATATATGCATATATATATTATGTATACCTATATACACTACAGTGCTATAAAGGAAAAGTGATAACTTGTAAATATTTTTAAAAAATTAAAGGACAGGTTGTTTAGATTAACGTTAAAATCTTAACAGGCTTTTGACAAAAATGTGCTTAATTTATTAAAAAGTTCTAAAAAATTATAATATGTTTTCTATTTCCTTCTGTAAAATTATTGCAAATGATATGCTTATGTCTTTTTCATACTGACCATTCAATAAAGCAGCTGCTAAATTATGTTGAATTTCTACTGTCTTAACCAAGAATCTTTCTTTATGTGCAATTAAAAGATTTTCATCATTAAAAATTTCAAGGTATTTTTTTTGGTCTTGAACATATACACACTTAAAAGGCTAAATTAATGCCCAAATTTTACTTTTTTAATGGAGCAGATCTTTAGGAATTCATTCATATATATATATATATATATATATATGTATATATATATATATATATATGTTTATTTATTTATTTATTTATAAATTCTGGCATTTCACTCTTACCACAAATGACTTTTTAATAGGCACACGCTGCCTTGAAGGGACCCTGCATTTTGTGAGATAACTAGCCATGCTAATTGGTTAGAAACAAATCTAGTCACTTTGGCTCCTTATGTACACCGTGGAAGATCCTTTTATACTCGGCAGGTTTGTGGCATTTTAAAATATCAACCTTAACAAATGTCATTAGCTGGGGATATTTGCCATGTTCACAAAATGAAAATAAGAGTCAAACAAAGACTTTCCTTCTGAAGTCTCCACATATTATTACTGAGAAGCAAGGATGGAGAAGAAAGTGTGACACCGGCATGTGCCTCTCTTGCTTCAGATTTAGAGGAATAATCTTCAAAAGGATGGGAGCATGGAACCACGTTTCCTGTGACCCAGACTCACTTCCCAGTCTTGGGTGGACAGAGCTTGGAAGATTGAGGTTATCACCCTGAAAAAGAAAATTGAAGAAACAATAAAGAAGCTCTGAAAGGTATAATCAAAAATCTCCTCTTTTACTTTCAAGTTGCTTGTCTTTCAAGACATAGTGTGTTGTTTTGGTTTCTGACTTAAGTACACTATATAATCACTTTACACAACTTGAAGAATACAAGTAATTTAAGAAAAATAAAATATTCCTCCATAAATCTATCATACAATAAGTGACATTATATTTTCCTCATTTATTTCTTTCAGTTGAGTCTATAGACAGTAAGCATTGGTAAAACTTCTATTTTGGTGCAAATTTATGTATGGTGCAATCTTATGTTCTGCAGATTGAGTTGAAAAAGGGCAGTATTGTAAAATTGGAAATAAATTGTTAGGACAGGAGAATATTTACAGTAAGACATGTTTTTATATCAAGTGTACCTATAACAGAGGGTTCATTAATAGTTAACAGCAAAATTGCTTTATGAAAAATGTTTGTGAAATAATAGGATGGAACCACTATACCTGAAATATAAGTATAGCAAACCCCCCAAAGGCTGAGCTGTGCTGTTCTGAACAAAATCTTGGAGAGTAAAAGGCAAGAGAAAAGTATAGAGACAAAGGAGTAGTATTATGCTGATATATTTGCTACAGTGTTCTATAGTTTCATAACAACTGCCACCAAATTAACAGCTTAAAACAACATGTTTTTATTTTCTTGACAGCTGTAGTGTTGATTTAAGGTATGGATTTCCTGGATCTCCATTCAGGGTCTCACAAGGCTATAATTAAGGTGACAGTGGGGACAGTGGTCTCATGTGAAGTTTGTAATACTCCGCCCAGCTCACGTGGTCGTTGGTTAAATGTACATCCTCCTAGCGATAGAGCTCATGACAATGTGCTTCTTCCAAGCCACCAGAAAAGCAGGTGAGAGTGAGGGATAAGAAGGGTTGGGGAGAGGCAGAGAGAGAATCTCTGCTGCTTTCAGTCTCTCACCTTCAGATTCAATTTAAATGACTCACCTGATTATACCAGGCCCAAAATGTAGTCTTCCTTTTGATTATGGGCATTAATTACATGTACAAAATCCTTTCCCTATAAAATGCAACATAATCCCAGGAGAGGCATCCACCATGCTCAGAGGTTCTGCTCGCATTCTAGGAGAAGGAATTATAAACTGTGTGCACATTAGAAGCCAGGCATTGGGTGATCCATCTAAAAATTCTGTTTCCCATCAGTTTAATGGTTTTAATTATGATTATTGATAAAAAGCTAGCAATCTGTATCCTCTAGGTTTTGCTTCTAAAAGTGATTTTTATTTAACTTCAAGGGGGTATGATTTCTAATTAAGAGGCACTAAAAGCCATAAATAAATTGGGTGTCTCTTATTTAAGTGTGAATTTTGGGAGAAACTTTAGGAAAATAATACCTATTTTTATCTAAAAACAAATAGCTTTAATATTAAGTACATTAGTACAAAATATATTTAATGTATAGGAGATGCATTGTAACATGGAACACTTACTTAGTCACATGAATTCTAAGATAGCAGGGGATTTAAAATTCTTTGTGTTCCATGGGAGCTACAGTAATGTCTCTTTTTTTTTTTTTTTTTTTTTTTTTTT
>PVIW01004115.1:123033-143230 GCA_004026585.1 Noctilio leporinus | reverse complement strand
ATCTCTAATTACTGTAAAATTTTTACTGTAAAAATTCGGTTCTGTAGATTGGGCTGTTTGCCATTTATTGTTCCTTCACTGAAATACCTCCTAAATCTTCCTCGTTCATGGTATTTTCTGTCCGTTTTCCACATTCTAGGACTGGTAGTGTTTATCAAGTTTTTCAGCCCTGGGCAGCTCCTCTTCAGCATTTTCGTCCGTGGGCGTGGAGGCCGTTCAGGAACTGCTCAACCTGTGGGACTCAAAATTTGGGGGCGCTATCTGTTCTAACAAGATAATCCCGCCACTTTTTGAGTTCCACCGATTGAGACAATTGTTTCCTACCAGGAGAAAGCCTTCAGCAGCTTTCTCTCTGGCTCTGCTGAGGCTTTGTGGTGTGTGCCTGGTTCAGGCCACGTGGCCAAGGCCTAGAGTCCCCTGCTCAGTCTGTTGCACTCAAATGTTGGAGTACTTCCCAGTATCCTAAAAAGGAATGTGTTGCTCCATTTGAGTGTAACCGGTGGGCACCATTCATGGGGCATGAGTCTATTCTGGTCTACCTTTCCTTTTTGTTGGTTAATGCCAATGAACTGCTTGGGGAATACTATGTGCTTGCTCAGGGGGAACAGAATTGGAAATACAAACGGATTCTGAACTCCTGTGCCATTAATGGGTTTCTCAAGCTATTAAGTGACAGATGAGATTGGGTTCATCCCCATGAGTTGCTTGCCAATTGATTTCTAATGTTTCTCTACCAGCATTCTCAAAGCCACCCTTCATCAGGAGGTCATTGGTCAATGGAGATGTCCCAGAGCTCGGACAGAGATATCCAAATGGGGGGCACTTTCCGTGTTTAAGACTGGCCAGTGCCTCCTTTTTGGGTGTCTCAGTTGGAGGAAAACATCCAAGTGGTTTCTCTAAAAGTTGTTAAAAGGGGTGAAAGATGTTTCCTACCTGCTGCTCTGTTGTTCATTTAGATCCTGAACCTGGGCTGAGCCATCATCCAAGTTTCTAGACCCTCACTGGGTCAATCCAACACACTCACCAGATATTCTGGTGAAAAATTAGCAACTTCTGACAACCAAGCACCAGTTTAGTTGTGTAAGGTTCTTTTCTGACTATTAATTGCAGCCAAGTTTTAACTCAGTCCTTACCTATTCCCCGAATATGTAGATGAATCAAAAAATGTCCCCATGGGAAAGGTGAACTCAACTGCATAGGGGTGGTGAAGATCACTAAGTACATACAGGTAATAAATACACCTAAAATGTAATCTTTCCACCCATGTCCCCCATAAACTCCACTCAAGCTGCAAAATTCGGTGGCAGCCATTTTACACCAGCATTTCATACTGACTTCCTGGATGGGCTTCAGCAGGAAGGAATCCTTCCAGTAAATTCTCCCATCTCTTGGTTGCTGAAACTCCCGGAAATACCTAGGAGATGAAGTAATTGAGTAAACATCCCACGTGACTGGGTTGGTGGCTCAAACCAGCTACTGGACGTACATTGATGTCTCTCTCTCTCTCTGCCTCTCTCCTTACCCCTCTCTATAAAAATAATTAATGAAATCTTTTAAAAAATAAATATCAAGCTTTTTTTAAGGAAAGAAAAGGCAAAGATAAATAATGCCCGCTAGTCCTCATTTCCAATCACTCACCACAGATTCTGGAGTCTGCTGGTGGGGTGTTGCAGTCCCTCAGAGGCCAGCCACATGCCTCAGACCCCCAGGTCATTGAAACTCATGTTTAGTTCCCACAGGGGGTGGTTCAGCTGGAGCACATAATACACATCTTGCCAGGCTGCAGAGGAGAGTCCCTCAATGCCTAACCTGGAGAGACACTGGTCCACAGAGCAGAGCTGATATCTCAGGGACATCTTGGGGGACACCTCTTGGAAAAGGTTATGTGTGGGGCACTGTGCTCAGTCCAGAGAGACTCCATCTTTCCCCTTGAGGGACAAAACAGAGTAAGAAGAAAGGAATTGGCATGGGGGAAGAGGGAAGGAAGAGAGAAGTAAAAAAGAAGGGTGAGTTCTGTTGGGGACCCTTTTGGTTGGATCTAGTTGTGCACCAAAATATTGCAGTTTGTATTCCCAGTCAGGACAAACACCTAGGGTGCGGGGTCAATCCCTCCTTGGCAGGCAACCAATTCATGTCTCTCTCTCTCTGTCTCTCTCTCTCTCTGTCTCTCTCTCTCTACTTCTGACACTAATGCAGAAATTGCCAGTGCTGGCCCTGTCACATTTTGCACTGGGAACAATAATCTTCCTCAGGAACTTCCACATTATAGGATATTAACCAGTATCCCTGGACACTGACAGTAAGTACCCACTTTCCCCATCCCAGGTATGACCACCCATGTCCCTTTCACACTGCCTAATAGCTCCTTGGGAGAAAGGCGAATCACTTCTCCATTGAAAACCACTGTCATATTCTAAAACGAATTTCCATTGTCACTAACGCCTTTCACCAAGGGTGCTAGCAAACACCAAGTGCTCAACAAAGAGAATAAGACATTATTGTATTTAAACACTTGTTCAACGCACTGCTCGTATCATTCCCCATAGGAGGTGTTACATTTTTTGTGTGGGTTATTCTTTGTATTAGCCAATGGTTTAGAATTAATCATTCAAATTTTTAAATGTTAAAAAGTTCAGAGATCATAGGAGGTTGTATCTGACACAAGAAGGCGCCAATGCAGGCGGGGAGGGTGGAACTGGACGGAGACAGGGAGGGGAGGGTTGTTACACCAGATTGGGAGGGACCACTGTGTTGCCAGGGTCTCCTGCTGATTTAAGAGCCCAGCACCGCCCACCTGTTAGTCCTGGGGAATGGAAGTTATGGAACCTCACCTGTGAGGTCTGTAAGCGTCACTTGTGCCTTTTCTGCACTCTCATGAGTCTTACCCTTTTCCCCATGACCTCCTTACCTTGTTCTTGAGTTTCCTTGTCCCAATATCCTATATAATAAATATCCATTTATTCCTAGATCACTTCCCTCTAGTAAATGGAAAAACCTACCGCGTGTCTCATACTACCAGGCCCAGTGTCTGGGATCCTGAAGGTATGTAGTGGGCGAATGGGGGATTGTTCATGTCTTTGGAACCACTTCCTTTAAAGTCGGGTCATGTACTACAAACTCGAATTACTGTAAAATATTCAAACTCGGTTTTGTAGATTGGGCTGCTTGTAGTTAATTGTTCCTTCACTGAAACACCTCCTAAATCTTTCTTGTTCATGGCATTTTCCTTCTGTTTTCCACATTCTAGCTCGGGTAGTGTTTTTCAAGTTTTTCAGTCCTGGGCAGTTCCTCTTCAGCAGGTCCGTCCGTGGGCGTGTTGGCCTTCCAGGAACTGCTCAACCTGTGGGACTCAAAATGTGGGGGCGCTATCTGTTGTAACAAGATAATCCCACCATTTTTTGAGTTCCACCGATTGAGACAATCCCTTCCTACCAGGAGAAAGCCTTCAGCAGCTTCTGGCTCTGCTGAGGCTTTCTGGCGGGTGCCTGGTTGAGGCCACATGGCCAAGGCCTAGAGTCCCCTGCTCAGTCTGTTGCACTCAAATGTTGGAGTACTTCCCAGTGTCCTTAAAAGGAATGTGTTGCTCCATTTGAGTGTAACCGGTGGGCACCATTCATGGGACATGAGTCTATTCTGGTCTACCTTTTCTTTTTGTCTGGTTAAGCCAATGAACTGCTTGGGGAATACTATGTGCTTGCTCAGGGGGAACAGAATTGGAAATGCAGATGGATTCTGACCTCCTGTGCAATTAATGGGTTTCTCAAGCTGTTTATTGACTGATGAGGTTGGGTTCAACCCATGAGTTACTTGCCAAGTGATTGCTAATGTTTCTCTACAAGCATTCTCAAAGCCACCCTTCATCAGGAGGTCACTGGTCAACGGAGATGTTCCAGAGCTCGGACGGAGATATCCAAATGGGGGGCACTTTCCGTGTTTAAGACTGGCCAGTGCCTCCTTTTTGGGTGTCTCAGTTGGAGGAAAACATCCAAGTGGTTTCCCTAAAAGTTGTTAAAAGGGGTGAAAGATGTTTCCAACGTGCTGCTCTGTTGTTCATTTAGATCCTGAACCTGGGCTGTGCCACCAACGAGGTTTCTAGCCTCCCAGTGGGTCAGTCCTACCCACTCACCAGATATTCTGATGAAAAATTAGCAACTTCTAACAACCAAGCACCAGTTCAATTGTGTAAGGTTCTTTTCTGACTATTAATTGCAGCCAAGTTTTAACTCAGTCCCTACTTCTTCCCCAAATATGTAGACTAATCACAAAATGCACCCATGGGAAAGGTGAATTCAACTGCATAGGGGTGGTGAAGATCACTATGTACATACAGGTAATAAATACACTTAAAATATAATCTCTCAACCCATGTCCCCACATAAACTCCACTCAAGGTGCAAAATTCGGCGGCAGCCATTTTACAACAGCATTTCATACTGACTTCCGGGATGGACTTGAGCAGGAAAAAATCCTTCCAGTAAATTCTCCATGTCTTGGTTGCTGAAACTCCCGGAAATACCTGGGAGATGAAGTAACTGAGTAAACATCCCACGTGACTGGGTTGGTGGCTCAAACCATCTACTGGACATTCATTGATGTCTCTCTCCATCTCTGCCTCTTTCCCTACCCCTCTGTATAAAAATAATCAATGAAATATTTTAAAAAAGAAATAAAAGATTTTTTTAAGGAAAGAAAAGGTAAGGAAAATAATGCCCGCTAGTCCTCATTTCCAACCACTTACCGCAGATTTTGGAGTCTGCAGGTGGGGTGTTGCAGCTCCTCAGAGGCCAGCCACATTCCTCAGACACCCAGATCATTAAAATTAATGTTTAGTTCCCACAGGGGGTGGTTCTGCTGGAGCACAGAATACACATCTTTCCAGACTGCAGAGCAGAGCCCACCAATGACTAATCTGGAAAGACACTGGTCCACAGAGCAGAGTTGACATCTCAGGGACATCTCAGAGGACGCCTCTTGGAAAACGTTATGTGTGGGGCACTATGCTCAGTCCAGAGAGACTCCATATTCCCCCTTGAGGTAGAAAACAGGGTGAAGGAGAAAGAGGGAAGAAGGAAGGAAGAGAGAAATAAAAAAGAAGGTTGAGTTCTGTCTGGGGACCCAGTTGGTTGGATCTAGTTGTGCACCAAAATATTGCAGGTTCCATTCCCGCTCAGGGCAAACACCTAGGGTGCGGCTTCAATCCCTCCTTTGAGGTAACCAATTCATGTCTCTCTCCCTCTGTCTCTTTCTCTCTGCCTCTGCCACTAATGCAGAGATTGCCAGTGCTGGCCCTGTCACATTTTGCCCTGGGAACAATAGTCTTCCTCAGGAACTCTCCACATTATAGGATATTTACCAGTAGCCCTGACTGCTGATTACAAGTAACTCCTTTCCCCCATCCCAGTTATGACCACACATGCCACTTCCACAGTGCCAAAAATCCCCTTGGGAGCAAAATGAGAAACTTCTCCATTGAAAACCACTGTCCTAGACTAAAACAAATGTCCATTGTCACTCATGCCTTTCAACCAGGGTGCTAGCAAACACCAGGTGCTCAATAAAGAGAATAAGACATTACCATATTTAAACACTTGTTCAACGCACTTGTATCGTTCCCCATAGGTGGTTACATTTTTTTGTGGGTAATTCTTTGTATTTGCCCATGGTATAGAATTAATCATTCAAATGTTTAAATGTTAAAAAGTTCAGAGATCATAGGAGACTGTATCTGACACAAGAGGTGGGTAAATTCGGGCAGGTGGGATGGAGCTGCACAGAGACAGGGAGGAGAGGTTTGTTTCGCCAGCAGGGATGGATCCTGGTGTTGCCTGGGTCTTCTGCTGATTTAAGAGCCCAGCACCGCCCACGTGTCAGTCCTGCAGAATGAAAGGTGTGGAACCTCACCTGTGAGGTCTGTAAGTATCACATGCGTCTTTTCTGTACTTTCATGAGGTTTACCTCTCCCTCCATTAGCTCCTTTCCTTCCTCCCGAGTTTCCTTGTTCCACTGTGGGGTCCTTGTCCCAATATCCTACTCTGTGTTGCCTCATTAATTTATAGATATCCTCCTTCTGCTGATATGACCCACCGGCCACATGTCTCCTGCTACCGGGCCTGGTGTCTTGGACCCTGAAGGGTATGTACATGGGTGGAGGGGGTATTGTTCATGTCCTTGGAATTACTTCATTTAAAGTCAGGCCACCTACCCCAAACTCGAATTACTCTATTCAAACTCGGTTCTGTAGATTGTGCTGTGTGTAGTTGACTCTTCATTCACTGAAATAACTTCTAAGTCTACCTTGGTCGTGGAGTTTTGCCCTCAGTTTTCTGCATTCTAGGACTGGGTAGTGTCTTTAAAACATTTTCAGCCCTTGTCAGTTACCCTTTAGCAAATTCATCTGTGAGCATGCAGTCCTCTGGAAACTTCTCAACCTGTGGGACTCAAACAGTGGGGGCACTTTCTGTTCTAACAAGATAAACCCACCAGTTTTTGAGTTTTACCGATTGAGACAATCACTTCCTACCAGCAGAAGGACTTCAGCAGCCTCTGGCTCTCCTGAGCGTTCCCAGTGTGTGCCTGGTTCAAGCCATGTGGCCAAGGTCTAGAGTCCCCTGCTCAGTCTGTTGCACTCAAATGTTCCAGCACTTTCCAGTGTCCTTAAAAGAATTGTGTCGCTACATTTGAGTGTAACTGATGGGCACCATTCATGGGACATGAGCCTAGTCCTGTCTATTGGGTATTTTGTCCAGGGAAAGCTAAGGAATGCTTGGGGAATACTATGTGCCTGCTGATAGGGTAAGAGAATTGGATATACTAATGGACTCTGCACTCCTGTGCCATTAAAGGGTTTCTTAAGCTGTTAAGTGACTGTTTGCTGAGGTTGGGCTCATCCCCATGTGTTGATTGCCAATTGATTGCTAATGTTTCTCTACAAACATTCTCAAAGCCACCCTTCTTCAGGAGGTCACTAGTCTCCAAAGAAGTTCCAGGACTCGGATGGAGATATCCAAAAGGGGGGCACTTCCTGTGTTTAAGACTGGAAAGTGGTCCCTTTTTGGGTGTCTCAGCTTGAAGAAAGATCCAAGAGGTTTCTCTAAAAGCTTTTTAAGGGGGTGAATGATATTTCTGGCCTGCTGTTCTGTTCTCCCTTTAGATCCTGAACCTGGGCTGAGCTGCCAGCTGGGTTTTAGCCTCCCAGTGGGTCAATACTACCCAGTTGCCAGATAGTCTGATTGAAAATGTGCAACTTCTAACCCTGGCTGCTGGTGCAGTGGATTGGCTCCAGCCTGCGAACCCAAAGGTGTCTGGTTCAATTCCCAGTCAGAGCACATAACCAGGTTGCAGACCTCATCTCCAGCCATGTCTGTAGCTGGAGGCAGGTGAAAGGCAAACATGCATTGATGTCTCTCTCCCTCTCTGTCTCTCTCCCTTCCCCTCTTTCTGAAAATAATAAATAAATAACATCTTTTTTTTTAATTAGCAACTTCTGACAACCCAGCAACAGTTTAATTGTGTAGGGGTTTTTTCCCTACTATTAATTGCTACTGAGTTTTACCTCCATCTCTACTTATTCCTCTAAATATGTAGAAAAATCCTAAATACTTGCAACTCCTTATTTCAACACTACTTGTGACTGAAAGGCCAGAATTTTAAGGTCTATAATGTCGACTCAAAATAAAGTTTTAAAATTTATTCATTCTGTGTGTTCTTGTCATTCATCTCCACCTAAACCTGTAAGCATTGGAAACAGCTGTCCCTTCACAACAGTGAAGTGGGGAGCATGAAAATACTAAAAAAAAGGGGGAAGTCAGAAAATTAATCTAATAAATAGGAACCCTCCATGAAATACAATTTCCTTTCTGATCCACCTGCCCTGTAGACATCCACTACCTTAAAAACCTTACAATTCAGCTGCTTCCAAAAACAGTGTTTGACATTGGGAAACCTGAAAAGTGAGCATGGAAATTCTAGGTTCAGCTTTCATTGTCCCAAGGGGCTTACCTAGAGAAAGGCACACCTGGAATGTCACAAAATGCCTCCAAGAAAAAGATTCATTCAACTGCATAGGGGTGGTGATTATCACTATGTACATACAGGTAATAAATATCCCTAAAATGTAATCTTTCCACCTATGTTTCCCGTAAAAGTCACTCAAGGTGCAAAATTCGGTGGCAGCCATTTTACAACAGCATTTCATATTGACTTCCTGGATGAGCTTCAACAGGGAGGAATCCTTCCAGTAAATTCTCCATCTCTTGGTTGCTGAAACTCCCGGAAATACCTGGGAGATGAAGTAACTGAGTAAACATCCCACGTGATTGGGTTGGTGGCTCAAACCAGCTACTGGACATATATTGATGTCTCTCCCCCTCTCTGCCTCACTCCCTACCCCTCTCTATAAAAATAATCAATGAAATCTTTTAAAAAAGAGAAAAATTTTTTTAAAGGAATGAGAAGGCAAGGACAAATAATGCCCACTAGTCCTCACTCCCAACCACTCACCACAGATTTTGGAGTCTGCAGGTAGGGTGTTGCAGCCCCTCAGAGGCCAGCCACATGCCTCAGACTCCCAGGTCATTGAAGATCACGTTTAGGTCCCCCAGAGTGTGGTTCAGGTGGAGCACAGAATACACATCTTGCCAGATTGCAGATTGCTAATGCCTAACCTGGAAAGACACTGTCCACAGATCAAAGTGGACATCTCAGGGAATTCTCGGAGGACACCTCCTGGAAAAGGTTATGTGTGGGGCACTATACTCAGTCCAGAGAGACTCCATATTCCCCCTTGAGGGAGAAAATAGGGTGAAGAAAAAAAGAATTGGTGTGGGGAAGAGGGAAGGAATAGAGAAGGAAAAAAGAAGGGCGAGTTCTGTCTGGGGACCCAGTTGGTTGGATCTAGTTGTGCACCAAATATTGCAGGTTCCATTCCCAGTTAGGGCAAACACCTAGGGTGCAGGTTCAATCCCTCCTTGGGAGGCAACCAATTCATATCTCTCTCTCTGTCTCTCCCTGTGTCTCTCTGTCTCTCTCTGTCTGTCTGTCTGTCTCTCTCTCTGTCTCTCTCTGTCTCTCTGTCTCTCTCTCTCTCTCTGTCTGTCTCTCTCTCTTTCTGCTCTGACACTAATGCAGAGATTGCCAGTGCTGCCCCTGTCACATTTTGCACTGGGAACAATAGTCTTCCTCAGGAAAGGTTCACATTATGTGACATTATCCAGTATCCCTGACCACTGACTATAAGTACCCGCTTTCCCCCATTCCAGTTATAACCACCCATGTCTATTCCACACTGCCAAAAAGCCCCTCGAGAGCAAACCGAATCACTTCTCCATTGAAAACCACTGTCGTAGACTGAAATGAATGTCCCTTGTCACTCACGCCTTTCACCCAAGGTACTAGCAAACACGAGGTGCTCAATAAAGAGAATAAGACATTATTATATTTAAACACTTCTTCAATGCACTACTTGTATCGTTCCCCATAGGTGGAGTTACATATTTTCCGGCCAATGCTTTATATTTACCAATGGTTTAGAATTAATCATTCAAATATTTTAATGTTAAAAAGTTCAGAGATCATAGTAGACTGTATCTGACACAAGAGGGCGCCAATCCAGGCGGGTAGGGTGGATTTGGGCGGAGACGGGGAGGGGAGCGTTGTTACGCCTGGCAGGGAGGGAGCACAGTGCTACCTGGGTATCCTGCTGATTTAAGAGCCCAGCACCGCCCACCCGTCAGTCCCGCGGAATGAAAGGTATGGAACCTCACCTGTGAGGTCGGTAAGTATTACATGCCCCTTTTCTGCGCTTTCATGAGGCTTACCCCTCTTCCCATTAGCTCCTTACCTTGTTCCCGAGTTTCCTTGTCCCACTGAGGTGTTCCTTGTCCTAATATCCTATATAATAAATATCCATTTATTCCTAGATCACCTCCGACTTGTGAATTGACCCATGGATCTCGTGTCTCCTGCTACCGGGCCCAGTGTCTGAGATCCTGAAGGTATGTAGTGGGCGGAGGTGGGATTGTTCATGTCCTTGGAACTACTTCCTTTAAAGCCGGGCCACCGACTCCAAACTCGAATTACTGTAAAATATTCCACTTCGGTTTTGTAGATTGGGCTGCTTGCCATTTATTGTTCCTTCACTGAAATACCTCCTAAGTCTTCCTCGTTCATGGTATTTTCTGTCCGTTTTCCACATTCTAGCTCTGGTAGTGTTTATTAAGTTTTTCAGCCCTGGGCAGCTCCTCTTCAGCATTTTCGTCCGTGGGCGTGGAGGCCGTCCAGGAACTGCTCAACCTGTGGGACTCAAAATGTGGGGGCACTATCGGTTCAAACAAGATAACCCCGCCACTTTTTGAGTTCCACCGATTGAGACAATTGTTTCCTACCAGGAGAAAGCCTTCAGCAGTTTTCTCTCTGGCTCTGCTGAGGCTTTCTGGTGTGTGCCTGGTTGAGGCCACGTGGCCAAGGCCTAGAGTCCCCTGCTCAGTCTGTTGCACTCAAATGTTGGAGCACTTCCCAGTGTCCTTTAAAGGAATGTGTTGCTCCATTTGAGTGTAACCGGTGGGCACCATTCATGGGACATGAGTCTATTCTGGTCTACCTTTCCTTTTTGTTGGTTAATGCCAATGAACTGCTTGGGGAATACTATGTGCTTGCTCAGGGGGAACAGAATTGGAAGTGCAAACGGATTCTGAACTCCTGTGCCATTAATGGATTTCTCAAGCTGTTAAGTGACTGATGAGGTTGGGTTCATCCCCATGAGTAGATTGCCAATTGATTGCTAATGTTTCTCTACCAGCATTCTCAAAGCCACCCTTCATCAGGAGGTCATTGGTCAATGGAGATGTCACAGAGCTCGGACGGAGATATCCAAATGGGGGGCACTTTCTGTGTTTAAGACTGGGCAGTGCCTCCTTTTTGGGTGTCTCAGTTGGAGGAAAACATCGAAGTGGTTTCCCTAAAAGTTGTTAAAAGGGGTGAAAGATGTTTCCTACCTGCTGCTCTGTTGTTCATTTAGATCCTGAACCTGGGCTGAGCCACCATCCGGATTTCTAGACTCTCACTGAGTCAATCCAACCCACTCACCAGATAGTCTGGTGAAAAATTAGCAACTTCTGACAACCAAGCACCAGTTTAGTTGTGTAAGGTTCTCTTCTGACTATTAATTGCAGCCAAGTTTTAACTCAGTCACTACCTATTCCCCAAATATGTAGATGAATCACAAAATGCCCCCTGGGAAAGGTGAATTCAACTGCATAGGGGTGGTGAAGATCACTAAGTACATACAGGTAATAAATACACCTAAAATGTAATCTTTCCACCCATGTTTCCCATATACTCCACTCAAGCTGCAAAATTTGGTGGCAGCCATTTTACACCAGCATTTCATATTGACTTCCTGGATGGGCTTCAGCAGGAAGGAATCCTTCCAGTAAATTCTCCATCTCTTGGTTGCTGAAACTCCCGGAAATACCTAGGAGATGAAGTAACTGAGTAAACATCCCACGTGACTGGGTTGGTGGCTCAAACCAGCTACTGGACATACATTGATGTCTCTCTCTCTCTCTCTGCCTCTCTCCTTACCCTTCTGTATAAAAATAATGAATGAAATCTTTTTAAAAAGAAAAATCAAACTTTTTCTAAAGTAAAAAAAAGGCAGAGATAAATAATGCCCGCTAGTCCTCACTCCCAATCACTCACCACAGATTTTGGAGTCTGCAGGTGGGATGTTGCAGCCCCTCAGAGGCCAGCCACATGCCTCAGGCTCCCAGGTCATTGAAACTCATGTTTAGTTGCCCCAGGTGGGGGTTCAGCTGGAGCACAGAATACACATCTTGCCAGGCTGCAGAGCAGAGCCCGCCAATGCCTAACCTGGAAAGACACTGGTCCACAGAGCAGAGTAGACATCTCAGGGACATCTCAGAGGACACCTCCTTGAAAAGGTTATGTGTGGGGTACTGTGCTCTGTCCAGAGAGCCTCCATATTCCCCCTTGAGGGAGAAAACAGGGTAAAGAAAAAAGGAATAGGCGTGGGGTAAGAGGGAAGGAAGAGAGAAGTAAAAAAGAAAGGTGAGCCCTGGCTGGTAGCACAGTGGGTAAGGTGCCGGCCTGTGAACCCAAAGGTCCCAGGTTCGATTCCCCAGCCAGGGCACATAACCAGGTTGCAAGCCAGGTCTCCAGTCAGATCTGTGGCTGGAGGCAGGTGAAAGGCAACCATACATTGATGCCTCTCTTCCTCTCTGCCTCTCTCCCTTCCCCTCTTCCTAAAAATAATGAAATAAAAAAAAAAATCTAAAAAAAAAAAGAAAAAGAAAAAAGAAAGAAAGGTGAGTTCTGTCTGGGGACCCAGGAAGTTGGATATAGTTGTGCACCAAAATATTGCTGTTTCCATTCCTGGTCAGGACAAACACCTAGGGTGCGGGGTCAATCCCTCCTTGGGAGGCAACCAATTCATGTCTCTCCCCCTCTCCCTCTGTCTCTGTCTCTGTCTCTCTCTCTCTCCCTCTGTCTCTCTCTCTCTCTGTCCCTGACACTAATACAGAGATTGTCACATTTTGCACTGGGAACAATAATCTTCCTCAGGAACTGTCCACATTATATGATATTAACCAGTATCCCTGGCCACTGACTCTAAGTACCCACTTTCCCCCATCCCAGGTATGACCACCCATGCCCCTTCCACACTGCCAAATAGCTCCTTGGGAGAAAAGCGAATCACTTCTCCATTGAAAACCACTGTCGTATTCTAAAACGACTTTCCATTGCCACTCACGCCTTTCACAGAGGGTGCTAGCAAACACCAAGTGCTCAACAAAGAGAATAAGACATTATTATATTTAAACACTTGTTCAACGCACTGCTCGTATCATTCCCCATAGGTGGAGTTACATATTTTGTGTGGGTTATTCTTTGTATTGGGCAATGGTTTAGAATTAATCATTCAAATTTTTACATGTTAAAAAGTTCAGTGATCATAGGAGGCTGTATCTGACACAAGAGGGCGCCAATCCAGGCCGGCTGTGGAACTGGGCGGAGACAGGGAGGGGAGGGTTGTTACACCAGGTTGGGAGGGACCAAGGTGTTGCCTGCGTCTCCTGCTGATTTAAGAACCCAGCACCGCCCACCCGTCAGTTTCGTGGATTGGAAGGTATGGAACCTTACCTGTGAGGTCTGTAAGCATCACATTTGCCTTTTCTGCACTTTCATGAGGTTTACCCCTCCCCCCATGAGCTCCTTACGTAGTTCTCGAGTTTCCTTGTCCCAATATCCTATATAATAAATATCCATTTATTCCTAGATCACTTCCCTCTAGTAAATTGACCCACCGACCGCGTGTCTTCTGCTAACAGGCCTAGTGTCTGGGATCCTGAAGGTATGCAGTGGGCGGAGGGGTGATTGTTCATGTCTTTGGAACCACTTCCTTTAAAGTCGGGCCACGTACTACAAACTCGAATTACTGTAAAATATTCAAACTCGGTTTTGTAGATTGGGATGCTTGCCTGAAATACCTCCTAAATCTTCCTCGGTCATGGCATTTTCCTTCCGTTTTCCACATTCTAGCTCAGGTAGTGTTTTTCAAGTTTTTCAGCCCTGGGCAGTTCCTCTTCATCAGGTTGGTCTGTGGGCGTGGCGGTCGTCCAGGAACTGCTCAACCTGTGGGACTCAAAATGTGGGGGCGCTATCGGTTCTAACAAGATAACCCCGCCATTTTTTGAGTTCTACCGATTGAGACAATTGTTTGCTACCAGGAGAAAGCCTTCAGCAGCTTTCTCTCTGGCTCTGCTGAGGCTTTCTGGTGTGTGCTTGGTTCAGGCCACGTGGCCAAGGCCTAGAGTCCCCTGCTCAGTCTGTTGCACTCAAATGTTGGAGCACTTCCCAGTGTCCTTTAAAGGAATGTGTTGCTCCATTTGAGTGTAACTGGTGGGCACCATTCATGGGACATGAATCTATTCTGGTCTACCTTTCCTTTTTGCTGGTTAATGCCAATGAACTGCTTGGGGAATACTATGTGCTTGCTCAGGGGGAACAGAATTGGAAATGCAAACGGATTCTGAACTCCTGTGCCATTAATGGGTTTCTCAAGCTGTTAAGTGACTGATGAGGTTGGGTTCAGCCCCATGCGTTGATTGCCAATTGATTGCTAATGTTTCTCTACAAGCATTCTGAAAGCCACCCTTCATCAGGAGGTCACTGGTCAACGGAGATATCCCAGAGCTCAGACGGAGATATCCAAATGGGGGGCACTTTCCGTGTTTAAGACTGGCCAGTGCCTCCTTTTTGGGTGTCTCAGTTGGAGGAAAACATCGAAGTGGTTTCCCTAAAAGTTGTTAAAAGGGGTGAAAGATGTTTCCTACCTGCTGCTCTGTTGTTCATTTAGGTCCTGAACCTGGGCTGAGCCACCATCCAAGTTTCTAGACTCTCACTGGGTCAACCCAACCCACTCACCAGATAGTCTGGTGAAAAATTAGCAACTTCTGACAACCAAGCACCAGTTTAGTTGTGTAAGGTTCTCTTCTGACTATTAATTGCAGCCAAGTTTTAACTCAGTCCTTACCTATTCCCCAAATATGTAGACGAATCACAAAATGCCCCCATGGGAAAGGTGAATTCAACTGCATAGGGGTGGTGAAGATCATTATGTACATATAGGTAATAAATACACCTAAAATGTAACCTTTCCACCCATGTTTCCCATAAACTCCACTCAAGATCCAAAATTCGGCGGCAGGAAGGAAACCTTCCAGTAAATTCTCCATCTCTTGGTTGCTGAAACTCCCGGAAATACCTGGGAGATGAAGTAACTGAGTAAACATCCCACGTGACTGGGTTGGTGGCAAAAACCAGGTACTGGACATACATTGATGTCTCTCTCCCTCTCTGCCTCTCTCCCTACCCCTCTTTATAAAAATAATCAATGAAATCTTTTTAAAAAGAGAAATTAAATTTTTTTTAAAGAAAAGAAAAGGCAAGGACAAATTATGCTCACTAGTCCTCACTCCCAACCACTCACCACAGATTTTGGAGTCCAAAGGTGGGGTGTTGCAGCCTCTCAGAGGCCAGCCACATGCCTCAGACTCCCAGGTCATTGAATCTCATGTTTAGTTCCCCCAGGGGGTGGTTCAGCTGGAGTACATAATACACATCTTGCCAGGCTGCAGAGCAGAGCCCGCCAATGCCTAACCTGGAAAGACACTGGTCCACAGAGCAGAGCTGATATCTCAGGGACATCTTGGGGGACACCTCTTGGAAAAGGTTATGTGTGGGGCACTGTGCTCAGTCCAGAGAGACTCCATATTCCCCTTTGAGGGAGAAAACAGGGTAAGAAGAAAGGAATTGGCATGGGGAAAAGGGAAGGAAGAGAAAAGTAAAAAAGAAGGGTGAGTTCTGTTGCGGACACAGTTGGTTGGATCTAGTTGTGCACCAAAATATTGCACATTCCATTCCTGGTCAGGGAAAACACCTAGGTTGCAAGTTCAATCCCTCCTTGGTAGGCAACCAATTCATGTCTCTCTCTCTCTCTCTTTCTGTCTCTCTCTACCTCTGACACTAATGCAGAGATTGCCAGTGCTGGCCCTGTCACATTTTGCACTGGGAACAATAGTCTTCCTCAGCAACTGTCCACATTATAAGATATTTACCAATAATCCTAACCATTGACCTAAAGTACCTGCTTTCCCTCATCCCAGTTATGACTACCCTTGTCCCTTCCACACTGCCAAAAAGCCCCTCTGGAGATAAACGAATCACTTCTCCATTGAAAACCACTGTCCTAGACTAAAACGAATGTCCATTGTGACTCTCGCCTTTCACCTAAGGCACTAGCAAACACCAGGTGCTCAACAAAGAGAATATGACATTATTATATTTAAACACTTCTTCAGTGCACTACTTGTTTAATTCCCCATAGGTGTAGTTACATTTTTTTGTGGGCAATTCTTTCAATTTGCCAATGATTTAAAATTAATCATTCAAATGTTTAAATGTTAAAAAGTTCAGAGGTCACAGGAGGCTGTATCTGACACAAGAGGTGCGCCAATATGGGCCGGTGGTGTGGAGCTGGGCAGAGACAGGGAGGAGAGGTTTGTTTCGCCAGCAGGGATGGATCCTGGTGTTGCCTGGGTCTTCTGCTGATTTAAGAGCCGAGCACTGCCCACCCATTAGTCCCGCGGAATGAAAGGTATGGAACCTCACCTGTGAGGTTTGTAAGTGTCACCTGCGTCTTTTCTGCCTTTTCATGAGGTTTACCTCTCCCACGATTAGCTCCTTTCCTTGCTCCCGAGTTTCCTTGTTCCTCTGTGGGGTTCCTTGTCCCAATATCCTACTCCATGTTACCTCATTTATTTATAGATGCCCTCCTTCTGCTAATATGACCCACCGACCACGTGTCTCCTGCTGCCGGTACTGGTGTCTTGGATCCTGAAGGTATGTACATGGGTGGAGGGAGTATTGTTCATGTCCTTGGAACCACTTCCTTTAAAGTCAGGCCACCTACTCCAAACTCGAATTACTCTAAGTACTCAAACTCGGTTTTGTAGATTGGGCTGCGTGCAGTTACTCTTCATTCACTGAAGTAACTCCTAAGTCTACCTCGGTCGTGGAGTTTTGCCCTCAGTTTTCTGCATTCTAGGACTGGGTAGTGTTTTTAAAATGTTTTTGACCCTGTCAGTTACTGTTTAGCAAGTTCGTCTGTGAGCGTGCAGCCCTCTGGAAACTGCTCAACCTGTGGGACTCAAAATGTGGGGGGGCTTTCTGTTCTAACAAGATAAACCCGCCATTTTTTGAGTTCTACCGATTGAGACAATCACTTCCTACCAGCAGAAGGACTTCAACAGCCTCTGGCTCTCCTGAGGATTCCCAGTGTGTGCCTGGTTCAAGCCAAGTGGCCAAGATCTAGAGTTCCCTGCTCAGTCTGTTGCACTCAAATGTTCCAGCACTTTCCAGTGTCCTTAAAAGGATTGTGTCGCTACATTTGAGTGTAACTGGTGGGCACCATTCATGGGACATGAGCTTAGTCCTGTCTAACTTGTGTCTTTTGTCTCAGGAAAGCCAAGGAATGCTTGGGGAATACTATGTGCTTGCTAAAGGGGGAAGAGAATTGGAAATACATATGGATTCTGAACTCCTGTGCCATTAAAGGGTTTCTTAAGCTGTTAAGTGACTGTTTGCTGAGGTTGGGCTCATCCCCATGTGTTGATTGCCAATTGATTGCTAATGTTTCTCTACAAACATTCTCAAAGCCACCCTTCTTCAGGAGGTCACTAGTCTCCAAAGAAGTTCTAGGACTCGGATGGAGATATCCAAAAGGGTCACTTCCTGTGTTTAAGACTGGAAAGTGGTCCCTTTTTGGGTGTCTCAGCTTGAGCAAAGATCCAAGAGGTTTCTCTAAAAGCTTTTTAATGGGGTGAAAGATATTTGTAGCCTGTTGTTCTGTTCTCCCTTTAGATCCTGAACCTGGGCTGAGCTGCCAGCTGGGTTTTAGCCTCCCAGTGGGTCAATACTACCCAGTTGCCAGATAGTCTGATTGAAAATGTGCAACTTCTAACCCTGGCTGCTGGTGCAGTGGATTGGCTCCAGTCTGCAAACCCAAAGGTGGCTGGTTCGATTCCCAGTCAGAGCACATAACCAGGTTGCAAACCTCATCTCCAGCCATGTCTGTAGCTGGAGGCAGGTGAAAAGCAACTATGCATTGATGTCTCTCTTCCTCTCTGCCTCCCCCCATCCCCTCTTTCTGAAAATAGTAAATGACATCCTTTTTTAAAAATTAGCAACTTCTGACAACCCAGCAACAGTTTAATTGTGTAGGAGTTTTCCCCCCACTATTAATTGCTACTGACTTTTACCTCCATCTCTACTTATTCCCCTTAATAGGTAGACGAATCCTAAATACTTGCAGCTCCTTATCTCAACACTACTTGTGACTGAAAGGCCAGAATTTTAAGGTCTATAATGTCGACTCAAAATAAAGTTTTAAAATTTATTCATTCTGTGTGTCCATGTCATTCGTCTCCACCTAGACTTGTAAGCATTTGAAACAGCTGCCCCCTCACAACAGTTCAGTGCGGAGCAAGAAAGTATTCAAAAAAAAAAAAAAAAAGGAGGGGGTTGGAAAATTAATCTAGTAAATGGGAACCCACCCTGAAATTAGATTTCCGTTCTGACCCAACTGCCCTGTAGACATCCACTACCTTATAAAGCTTACAATGCAGCTGCTTCCAAAAGTGTTGTGGTTGACATTGGGAAACCTGAAAAGTGAGCATGGAAATTCTAGGTTCAGCTTTCATTGTCCCAAGGGGCTCACCTAGAGAAAGGCACACCTGGAATGTCACAAAATTCCCCCATGGGAAAGGTGCATTCAACTGCATAGGGGTGGTGAAGATCACTATGTACATACAGGTAATAAATACACTTAAAATGTAATCTCTCAACCCATGTCCCCTATAAACTCAACGCAAGGTACAAAATTCGGTGGCAGCCATTTTACATCAGCATTTCATATTGACTTCCTGTATGAGCTTCAGCAGGAAGGAATCCTTCCAGTAAATTCTCCACCTCTTGGTTGCTGAAACTCCCGGAAATACCTGGGAGATGAAGTAACTGAGTAAACATCCCACGTGACTGAGTTGGTAGGTCAAACCAGCTACTGGACATACATTGATGTTGCTTTCCCTCTCTGCCTCTCTCCCTACCCCACTGTATAAAAATAAGAAATGAAATCTTTTAAAAAGGAAAAATTGAAATATTTTTAAAGAAAAGAAAAGGCAAGGACAAATAATGCCCTTTAGTCCTCACTCCCAATCACTCAGCAGAGATTTTGGAGTCTGCAGGTGGGGTGTTGCAGCCCCTGAGAGGCCAGCCACATGCCTCAGACTCCCAGGTCATTGAAGATCACGTTTAGTTCCCCCAGGGCGTGGTTCAGCTGGAGCACAGAATACACATCTTGCCAGGCTGCAGTGCAGAGCCCGCCAAAGTCTAACCTGGAAAGACACTGGTCCACAGAGCAGAGTTGATATCTCAGGGACATCTCGGAGGACACCTCCTGGAAAAGGTTATGTGTGGGGCACTGTGCTCAGTCCACAGAGACTCCATATTTTCTCCCCTTGAGGGAGAAAATAGGGTGAAGAAGAAAGGAATTGGCGTGGGGGAAGAGGGAAGGAAGAGAGAAGTAAAAAAGAAGGGTGAGTTCTGTCTGGGGACCCAGTTGGTTGGATCTAGTTGTGCACCAAAATATTGCACGTTTCATTCCTGGTCAGGGCAAACACCTAGGGTTCGGGTTCAATCCCTCCTTGAGAGGCAGCCAATTCATGTCTCTCTCTCTCTCTGTCTCTCTGTCTCTCTCTCTCTCTCTCTCTCTGCCTCTGATACTAATGCAGAGATTGCCTGTGCTGGCCCTGTCACATTTTGTACTCGGAACAATAGTCTTCCTCAGGACCTGTCCACATTATAGGATATTAACCAGTATCCCTGGCCACTGACTATAAGTACCCGCTTTCCCCATCCCAGTTATGACCACCCGTGTCCCTCCCACATTGCTAAATAACCCCTCGGGAGCAAAACGAATCACTTCTCCATTGAAAACCACTGTCCTAGACTAAAAGGAATGTCCATTGTCATTCACACCTTTCACCCAAGGCCCTAACAAACACCAGTTGCTCAATAAAGAGAATAAGACATTATTATATTTAAACACTTGTTCAATGCACTACTTGTATCGTTCCCCATAGGTGGAGGTGCATTTTTTAAAAAATTTTATTGTTGTTGTTACATCCATCCCCTTTTTGCTCCCCTCTGTCCCCCTCCCCACCCACCCATTCCCCCCAAGTCAATCCCACCTGTTGTCCATGTCCGTGGTTCCTTTATACTAGGTTCTTGTCTAAACTGCTCCCTTCCTTGCCTCTGCCTCCCCCCTCACCCCAACCACTTTCTCCCTGACCACTGAAGGCCTATTCACTGTATTCATATATTTGGTTCTGTTTTGGTTGTTGTTAGTTTTGTTCAATATTATCCCGTAATGGGTGAGATCATATGATATTTGTCCTTCACTGACTGGCTTATTTCACTAAGCATAATACTCTCCAGTTCCATCCATGTTGTTGCAAAGGGTACAAGTTCCTTCTTTCTTTCTGCTATATAGAATTCCATTGTGTAAATGTACCAAAGTTTTTTGATCCAATCATCCACTGATGGGCACTTAGGCTGTTTC